>JBBPSI010000150.1:0-62627 GCA_038093515.1 Butyriboletus loyo
TTCTCATTCGCTGACGATGTCGCCATCTTGCTCGGAGCTTCGCTCCCTCGTTACCGGCACTTTGCCGCCTCTTCTTTCGACGCTATGACTCGGACGGACTCATAGCCCTTTGCCCTCGCTGCCACGCACAGCTCGGTCTGTGCACGATACCCCATAGTATATAAGATCGTACTTAGAGTAGTACGAGTTCTTTAGCTAATTCTACGCATCTACCAAGTGCCTAGCAATCTAGCTTATACCCCATCTGCCGATAGAGCCGATAAGCCTCAGCTCGATCTCGTCTGGTCGCCACCATACGACATCTCACCGACACTTGCTCTGCAGAAGCCCGATAGCGTCGTCTACGCGAGTCGGCCATCTTCCCGATTAGGCTCGAGCCCCTATTCAAGTGCTCGCTGCTAGTTGTTTCGCACTCCAGCGTAACAAAAGAATTAGCTCTCTTCCTGCTTCTGTTCTTCAACAGTAAAGCCGCCCCCAGCCCGTCGCCGTCTCCAACTTTGCGAAGTCGCCCCGAGACCGCCATGTCTTTCACCAACTGATACGCCCTTCTCGCTGAGAAGACCGAGGACAACGTTGTCCATGCCATCGCCGCCGCCGCCATCACCTGCTCGCGAGCAGTGTGTCACAACCCCTTCCACCATCATCCTACTGCGGTAGAAGACACGCCTCCCACCTGCTTGCGAGCAGATTGCCGAAACCCATTCCACATTCATCCTGCCGCGGCAGAAGAACCCTTCACAACTGTCACCCGCCCCGCCACCCGCCGTTCCCCGCTTTGGAAAGCGCAAGCCATCGGAAGAGCCATGCGTGCCTCTTCCCCCGTCGCGCACTTACGCGCAATCCCCTTCCCCGCCACCCGACAGACCCCACTTCAGAAAGCCCTCTCCTTGGGAGCAGCCCGCCGAACTGGCTCCCCTATTGAAAAGGCAAGAGCCATAGGGAGAGCCATGCGTGCCTCTTCCTCCCCCGCGCAGATACGCGCCGCCACCACCACTCCAAGGAAACTCTCCCCCCTCGACAAGGCACGGGAGATCGGGAAAGCCAGACGTGCTTCGTCCCCACCAGTACAGGTTCGCGTAACCTCCACCCCGCAGAAGAATCTTCCACCACCTCTTGCGAGAGCCTGGAACATTGGGAACGCCAGACGCGCCTCTTCCCCGACACCGCCACCGTCACAAGTCCGAGCCGCCTCCACGTCGGAGCCCTCGGTTAAGGAACTCCTCCAGACCCTGGAGTCGAGAGGCATCAGCAAAGATGCAATTCGCCAACGCCTCGAGAAGGCCTTCGGCAAGAAGAAAGAGGAACCTGCCAAGACGCTGGCAGAACGTATCGCCCCACGTCCTCTCATCGACAGAGTCTCACCCCGATCGCCGATATCCGGGTCGAGCACAGGTAAACCCGAGCCAACAGTGGACTCCGAGGGGTTTACACTAGTACAACGGAGCAAGCCGTTCGTACACCGACACCCTCTCGTGAGGAAACCCGCACTCGCACCAAGGAAGCCTGTGCCGACGCCGGTACCCGCACAAGTACCAAAAGAGACAACTGCCAAACCCAAGGAGGAGATGACCCCTGGGGCAGTATTAAAAGAAGCAATGATGACAACCGAAGAGTTGATCGCTCTCTGGAGAAAGAAGTCCGGAGGCCCAGATGAAAAGAAGCCGGCCACCGAAGTTAGGCCAATATTAAGAAGGTCGAAACGAGCGACCACTCCAGCAGACTTACGAAAAGCCTACCAAGCAGCCGCGGTAGCACAAGAAATCCTTGGAAAAAGGATCCGAGAAGAAGAAGACGCGCAAGAGCGCAAGAAAAAACGTCGAGAGGCCAGCAGCAGCAACGAAACCTCCTACGAGGAGGGAACCCTCTACGCCACGCCCCTGGAGACCCCAGGACCCATGCACGTTGATGTGCCCGATCTCATCGCCACCGAGGAAGACAATGACGATCTGCCCCCGATTCCTCCCATTAGGGCAGAAACCCCTATCGAACAGTTCTACGACGCCCCTGGAACCACGGCCGTCAAGAGAGGAGCAGACAGCGACCTCACAACTGAGCGGATGACGAAGATCCCCGCTATGGGAGACCACCCGAGTTTCCCCTCCCCCGAGGTTGAGCGGCATCCTGAGACAATTGCCGCATTCACATACTCGACTGGCCAGAAAGCCCAGTCCATGCGTATCCCGGTTGTGCTATGCGCCAACAAAAACGGGCCAGTATTCGACACCACCGTGCTGGTGGATAGTGGAGCGTCCGGATGTTTCGTTCACAGGGACTTTGTCAAATGAAACCACCTCCCTATCAAACGGTTAACCAAGGAGCTTAAGGCTCAAAACGTCGACGGTTCTCCAAACAAGGGAGGAACCATACGCTATTCGACAACAATGATCCTCCAGACGGGAGGTACAGAACAACTCAGGGAGTTCTTGATCCTCAACGTGGGTCAAGAAAACGTCATCCTCGGGCTGCCCTGGCTTCGCGACGCCAACCCCGACATAGACTGGACAACTGGACGAGTAGTATTCCCAGACCAGCCAGCAGAGAGACGCCCCGACGACCCATGGGCGATTACACAACGGTATTTGATCCGGTACCTCGACATGGACCCGGACACGAGGATGGCGCACCTCTGGAAAAAGCGCCTGGACCAGAGTGCAAGACGAACGTATGGAGTTCGCAAGGCGACGGTATCAACAGAGATAGCCGCCAAGGAAGAAAAGCCGAAGAAGATGCTTCCGGCTCAGTACAGAGGATTCGAGGACGTCTTCGAGAAGAAGAATCTCAATGAACTTCCCCCATCACGGTCATTCGACCATGCGATCGACCTGGACAAGGATTTCCTCCCTCGAGTCGCTAAGGCCTACCCTCTCAACCCTAAGGAGACGGAGGCATGCAAAGAGTTCGTAGCCGAACACCTGAAGACAGGGAAGATAGTCCCCTCGAAGTCACCCCAAGCCGCTCCTTTCTTTTTCGTAGGAAAGAAAGATGGATCCCTCCGTCCTTGTCAGGACTATAGGCACGTAAACGCCCACACGATTAAAAACGCCTATCCGCTCCCCCTCATTGGTGATCTTGTCGACCGCCTGAAAGGCTCCAAGATCTTTACGAAGATGGACATTCGTTGGGGCTACAACAATGTCCTCATCAAGCCCGGCGATCGCTGGAAGGCCGCGTTCATCACGCCGCAAGGGCTCTTCGAGCCAACTGTAATGTTTTTCGGGCTTTGCAACTCGCCGGCTACGTTCCAAGCCCTCATGGATCACACCTTTGGTGATATGATAGCCGAAGGATGGCTCGTCATCTATATGGACGACATCTTGATTCACTCTGAAGAAGCCGGAGTTCATGAAGAAAGGACACGCCGCGTCCTACAACGACTACGAGAGCATAAGCTCTTCCTGAAGCTGGAGAAATGCTTCTTCGACACCGACGAAGTCGAATACCTCAGAATGGTGATCCGAGCAGGCCGCGTCCAGATGGACCCCACGAAACTGAAGGCAATCCAAGAATGGAAGTCGCCTACGTCAGTCAAAGCAGTCCGATCGTTCATCGGCTTTTGCAACTTCTATCGCCGCTTCATAAGCAACTTCTCGGCGATATCTCGGCCTCTTCACGATTTGACGAAGAAGGCCACGAAATGGGAATGGACCCCTGAGCATGAAAGCGCTTTCCTGAAGATCAAGGAGATCTTCCTGCAGCAGCCTGTCCTGGCGATGCCGGACACCACGAAGGAGTTTAAAGTCATGACGGACGCCTCTCTCACAGCGACGGGAGCGGTACTTATGCAGAACGACGGCAACGGCGACCTTCACCCGTGTGCCTACCTCTCCAAGACGCTCTCCCCGGCAGAGCGCAACTATGACATTTATGACAGGGAACTTCTGGCTGTCATCCACGCCTTGGAAGAATGGCGTCACTACCTTAGGGGGACTGGTCATCCCGTAACGATACTAACTGACCACAAAAATCTGACGTACTTCCGTCAGCCGAACAAGCTGTCACGACGACAGGCTAGGTGGATGATGTATCTGCAAGATTACGACATCAAGTTCCACCACCTTCCCGGAACCGCAATGGGCCCAGCAGACGCCCTCTCTCGCCGAGATGAAGTAGATACCTCGGCCGACAATCAGGAAGTCGTCCTACTCCCTGATTCAGTATTCGTCAATGCGCTCGACACTGCGCTTGCAGAGAAAATGGTCGCGTCTACTGAGAATGACCCGCTCGTACAGAAGGCCTTGTCGGCTATGTACGAAGCCTCCCCGATATTCCCTTGTTCAGCCCCCCACGATTGGCTGTTCGAAAACGACAAGCTATACTACAAGGGACGCCTCTATGTGCCAGAGGAAGCGTGTCATCCCCTTGTAAAGGAACTCCACGAGGGCCCCGCCGGCGGCCATGGAGGAATTTTCAGGATGCAGAACTTAGTCCAGCGGGACTACTGGTGGCCCGGAATGGGCTCTTTTATTAGGAAATTCGTCACAGGTTGCGCAGTTTGCCAGGCAAACAAGGTCAACACACACCCGACAGTACCCGGGCTTACCCCGTTATCCAGCACCGCCACACGGCCGTTTCAGCAAGTATCCGTTGATTTAATCATGGATCTCCCGGAGTCTATGGGATTTGATTCGGTAATGGTCATGGTAGACCATGGCCTTACGAAGGGGGTAATTTTCATACCTTGCAACAAGACGATTGACGCAGCAGGCGTCGCGCAACTCTTTTTCGACAAAGTGTTCACCAGATTCGGTCCGCACGACCGCTGCATCTCGGACCGCGGTCCACAGTTCGCCTCAGCCTTCGCACGGGAATTAGCAAGGCTGCTAAAGTACGACCTCGCCCTCTCCTCTGCATACCATCCCCAGACGGATGGCGAGACAGAACGAGTTAACCAGGAACTCGAGACATACCTCCGCATCTTTTGCGATGGACGCCCTGACAGATGGGCCAGCATACTCCCCATGGCGGAGTTTTCACACAACTCGACCACGCATTCGGTCACAGGAAAGACGCCGTTCTCGTTAATGATCGGCTATGAACCACGCGCATACCCGGCGTTAGGACGGACATTCCTACCGGCATTGGAAGCAAGGCTCTCGGACTTAGCCGCAAGTCGAGAAGAAGCCTCGGAAGCACATGACAAGGCACGGCGCCTTATGAAAGAGCGGATCACCACGAAGTTTAAGCCATGGAAGGTTGGAGATAAAGTATGGCTAGAAGGCCGCAACCTCAGACTCAGGTACCAGTCGCGGAAGCTCGCGCCGAAACGGGAAGGCCCCTTTGAGGTGGCACAAGTAATTTCTCCCGTCGCGTTCCGCCTTCGCCTCCCGCCCACCTGGAAGATACACGACGTCTTCCACGCTTCTCTCCTGTCATCCTACAGAGAAACCCCAGAGCACGGCCCTAACTACACGAACCCACCCCCAGACACCATAGAAGGCGAAGAGGAGTACGAAGTAGAAAAGATCCTCTCTCATAGAGGCACCAGAAATCGGAGACAGTACTTGGTCTCCTGGAAAGGCTACATCGTTGTCTCGTAACACAAACGGAGATTAAATACATGTGTTGTGACATCATAGAGTCTAGGCCTGGTCTAGGCTGTGACATCATATGCTTAGTCAGCAGGAGATCACATGTAAGTTCCCACGATTGTGTGTGCTATATCATGTGACCTTTGAAAGTGAAAGTTGGATCAAAACGACTAAGTCCAAAGTTCGAATTGTACAAATAAATGTTATGATTATAACACTCAGACTTTACCAATTCCAAAATTAGGGGTAACATATACTCAAAATGCTACAAGTACAAATGGATTCCATGGATATGCTGATGTGAGTTTCACCAGCAACCATGATTTGTCATCCACCAGTGGTAATGTTTTTATCCTAAATGGAGGCACTATCACATGGCACTCTAAAAAGCAATTGTCACATGCACTATCTACTGCCAAAGCTGAATATGCATCAATGTCAGAAGCTGGAAAAGAAATTGTTTGGTTGAGATATCTATATAATGAACCTGGATTTCTACCGAAAACTGCAACAATATTATATGGTGATAACCAGTTGGTGTTACAGTTTTACCCCTAAGCGTACCCCGCCACTCGTTTTCCCACGCTCACGCGTCCCCGCCGCCCCCGCCGCCTTGCGATGCCGCCCATCGCCCGCTCCTTAGTCGCCTAGTGGACGTTATCCACTTCCCCGGTTGCTCCTGCGAGTCTCTGTGCCGTTGCACCGAGATAGCCCCTGTCTTCTCGCCCCGTCGGGCCGGACCTTCAGCTGAGCTGTCGCGTCCCTCTTATTTTGACCAATGACATTTCTTACATCACGTGACTAGCACGTGACTAGATTACGACGCGTCAGTACCTTCGCGTCGAGACCCGTATCCAAGGGCTCCGCCGTTCGCGCACCCTTCGCCCTGTGGGGCTCGCCTCATGGACATCGTCGCTTCGACTTCAGCTCTTCCTATTCGCTGACGATGTCGCCATCTTACTCGGAGCTTCGCTCCCTCGTTACCGGCACTTTGCCGCTTCCCTTTTCGCCGCTATGACTCGGACGGACTCATAGCCCTTCGCCCTCGCTGCCACGCACAGCTCGGTCTGTGCACGATACCCAGCAGTATATATACTCGTACTTAGAGTAGTACGAGTTCTCTAGCTAATTCTACGCATTCATAAAGTGCCTAGCAATCTAGCTTATACCCATTCTGCCGATAGAGCCAATAAGCTCAAGCTCGATCTCGTCTGGTCTCCACCATACGACATCTCGCCGACACTTGCTCTGCAGAAGCCCGATAGCGTCGTCTACGCGAGTCGGCCATCTTCCCGATTAGGCTCGAGCCCCTATTCAAGTGCTCGCTGCTAGTTGTTTCGCACTCCAGCGTAACAGTTGGCCCATTGCAAATGTATGATTGCTTTGAGTAAGTGATCTATTTTGATTTACTAGTCTATCCTTCTCTAATGGTATTGATTTGTGTCATTGCGCTCACATATTGTCTGACTGATGAAATGCTGGTGGATGTTTTAACTAAAGCATTGCCACAGGTGAAACATCATCATCATACATTATCACTCAGCCTACATTAAGCTTGAGGGGGAGTGTTAGAGTCATGTAGACCAAACAAATACAAGCTACATTCGGCCAAGCATATGGCTGATAAGATAATCAATAAAGATTACTATCGACTCAATAAGATTAGAAATATATTCAGTAAAACTTGTATATTAGAAGAGTCATATCATAGGAGATAAATAATTATCCTGCTCCTGATCTCCTGTGCGAGATCACTCAGAAAATATTTCGTCCATCTCCACAGTGTCTACTCTATCGCTCTAGCAGGCAATGGTAAATTCATCGCTACCTTCGCAAATGGTTTCATCTCGCTCCTTGATACATCAACGCTTTCTCGGATTGTCCCTGCCATTGAGGACAGCACAGGCATACAGTCGATTGCTATCTCGTCGAATGATAGCTATCTGGCGACTGGACAAGTCGACGGAAAAATTACCGTGCGTGATCTCAGCCATATCCATATTCTTCCGGACTCGTATGGTCCATTCCATGTAAGTATTTGTGCATTCTCAATGTTGGCCTATTGGATGAGCATCATTCCTTCTCCCATATTGACACACCATGTATAATTAGACATCTACTCCCGACAATGGTCAACCAGACGACCGACCTGCGACTTCGGGCAGCTCTAATGTGGTAGGAGTTTGCTGTTCATCACTAACATGAGCTACGCTGACCCCCGCACCAGGAAGTATCTGGCAAACCGAGTTCATTCAAGTCCGGTTCTCGCAACGGAGATGGCAATAGTACTGACGTTCTCGAGGTAAGTATCTGCTCGCTCTTTCCCCCTCGAAGCGAGCTCTCACGGTGACACAGGTCGAGGTCCCATCAGGCACGCCCGCTGCTCAGTTCGACTATGATGAGGTTGGTGATCACACATTCTTCGCTTCTCTCTGTGTTGACGCTGCTGAAGCCACCGTCCCCGGGATCATCTGACCATTGGCGTGAGGACGAGGCAGATATTGATACTCCGAACTCGTCTCACGGCATTTCCATACTCACAAGGTTGCTACGGAACAGGATGAGGAAAAGCAACAGACCACCGGCTTCGTATGCGCCTAATCAAGTTCTCGGAAAGGCGCGTCAGCCTGGCGATCAGCTATCTCTTTCCCAGTCGCCAGCAAGAGTGGTTGATGGACCTTCGTGGATGGCCGCAGGTAAACGCAGGCAAGTGAGTGCTCTTCTTCCGTAGGCAATCGGATGCCGTGCATCTAACATGTCATCTTAGCCAACGGGTGCGAAATATGTTAGACGGCCAAAGGTGCGTTATCCCTCGAGTTTGTATGCAGACTCGAAGACTCATCAGACGTTACAGCGTAAATCACCTGCCAAGGCCGTTGACCCCGGCGATCCGAACAAAAACACTTCTGGTAGTGGACAAGGCTCTACAGACCCACAGAAATCCCCCCCAGTATGTCCTTTTCTGATTCATATGTACCGTGTCATGACAGTTCATCTCCTGTTAGGCGCAACAAGCGCACGACGCATCTCACCCCTCCGCCGAGGGGGTCCATCTCACGGTGCGCACACCCTCCGTACACTTATGTTGTGATACTCACCGTTATTCACATCAGCGAGAGTCGGGCAAGGCTACCCTCAGGTTTGGGATCACGTTTCCTGGGTGGATGTGTTGCGGGTCAGCCACCGAAGATGGGACGCATTCATCTAGGTGATTCGATACAACATGTATAGATACCTTACTCAGTCGTGAGTATACGGACATCGTTCATGCAATTCCTTGATTTCGCCTCGCCGCACTGCCAATGATACAAGTCCTGATAAGCCCATCCATGATTGAGCTCACTACGAGGAAGTCTATGTGCACGCGGACGTCGGGATTCAGGACGGTGTATAACTGATTCAAGCTTCTGGAAACCTACCGATTGTCGACTTAGACGAGGGTGTGCGTCAGGATGTTGCGTCCTCCTGCCTAGATTCATTACGGATCCAAACATTGCTTGCTGGGTTATTGCTGCTCGTGAACAGGGTCTCGCTCTGGTGATGATAAGGAAGAGCAGGAGGTATATTGACAATCTGTCCTTTGTACACGACATTTCGAGATCAGTACGTTCAGACCAAGGGTACGTTGGAGTCAACGGAAAGATTGACGGCGTAACCGAGGATGGAGTGGGTGAGATGCTGCGCATGGAACGCATGGTTGGACAAAGCCTGCTCCTCAATGGCCGGCAAGCATGTTTTGGCTGAGGAAACGATTCCTATCGACGAACGGATTCTCGGGACCTTGGAGGGACATCGTCGACGGTGAAGGCGCCTACGTTGGTCCATAGGCTGCATGGAAAGGTGAGGAGCTTATCCCCACCGTTCATATCTACCTGTATTCGTAGCTTGAAGACGTAAACTTATCCCGATGCTAGACGACACCAGGTCCCTCCTCCGCCAATGCCTGCCCCACTGCGGCCTCCGACTATCTCATCAAGCACACTAAACGGCTTCCCAAAGGCGGCGTGGGCGACGACGCTCGTACCCTCGAAGAAACTGATCCAAGGTGAGGAAAGATCACGTGACCTGCTATTTTTTTTTTGGGCCAACAACATTTTCTGTTCGGCCGAGTGACTGGCCTTTGCACGGATCCACTTCACCACCCGATCGGTTGAAGGTGGAGATTCGGGCTGTATCCAGGTCTCGCGGGAAGATCCCTCCTAACACTACTCGTTATCTAAACGCGTGTTCAAATGGTTTCATTTCAGTACGTATTTTGTTCAAGCCTACAAGACATATCTACGGTGATCCTGAACACCTCCCTGTTATGTCCCATCCAGATGTCACGGTCAGTGATCGTTACCTTCTTTCATCCTACACCGCATACTTCACTCTCTCATCGTGATCACTAGCTTGTAGCGACGTCGTCAAAAAGCCCAAGCTGGACCAACACCACGGTCGCTGCCACGCTGGTTTTGACTGCATCGACTGCTCTGTCACGTTCCATACCCCCGCCGAGTACATGTCCCATACGTCGTGCATCTCCGAAGCGGAAAAATACCAAAAGAGTTTGTATAAAGGAGCAAAGAAGGTACGTGCCCCATCGCGATGGATAATACGCTTCACTTTCTATTCGTTTTACTTTTTTTTTGCCTTTTTGAATTCGGGTCCGATGTCTGAACGTTGACTAGGACGGGGAAAATGGTCACGGTAATGTCAATGGATACGCGAACGGAAATGGCTCCGCATACGGAGCTCAGGGTGGTCGAGGTGGCTTCCAGGCAAGGGGAAGGGGAACGGGGAATGGGTGGGGTGGCTTACAAGGTCGTGGTGGGTACCAGAACGGATGGCAACTGCGTAACCGAGCGACAGGTGCCAACGACACAACCCTTGGTACTCCCCAGCGAATGTTTCCCGTGGCAACGCCTACCGACGGTTCCCCCTCGGAAAGCAAAACTAAAAACGCTCTCGCAGATGCACCCGCACCCGCACCCGCACCCCTACCAAGTACAGACGCCATGCCAGCATCGTCACTCGCGAAAAACGAAGTGAGTGGACCTGGCTCGTCCTCTGAACAATCCAAAAAAGAGAGCAAGCACAAGGATAAAAAGTCAAAGTCGAAATCAAAATCAAGATTGAAAGACTCGAGCGGAGAGGTCAAAGTAAATCACGTATACATATGTGAAGTCGTGGTTTTACTGAGTGTGTGATCATCGACAGCCAAACGAATCGAGTCAGGTGGAGCATGTGTCTGCTCCCCCTTCCCCATCCCCCGACAAGGCCACAGGTGCAACCGAGAAGAAGAAGAAGAAAAGAAAGGAGTCGGAGGGCGAACAAACCCCTGCGACAGAACGGTCGAAAGTGGATATCGAAAAAGAGAACAACGATGACTTGAAGGACAAGAAAAAACAGAAAAAGTCCAAGGGTAACCGTTCTGCCGTCGATCCGGCGGACGTGAGCACGCGGGCAGAGGACAAGTGTTTGAAGAAGGAGAGAAAGAAAAAGTGCGAGGACGAGGCACCTATTGGAGACGATTCAAGGGTGGAGGCTGTTCAACAGGAGAAGGTTGTCAACTCGAAGGAAAAGAAAAAGTCAAAGGATAAGGTTCCTGATGCAGATGCTCCAAAGGTAGACTTGGAGACGCAGAGCGAGAACAAGGAATCGAAGGAGGGTAAGAAAAGGGAGAAGAGACGTCAATCCGAGAAGGGATCGGACGAGCCTATTGCATCATCAGCAAAATTTGCGAGCACAGAGTCACAAAACGAGGATTTGGATAGAAAGTCGAGGAAACGGGGGAGAGAGGACGAGAGTACAGTGGATGGAGATGCTGCGGTCGCAAATGGCGACCGCAAAAAAACGAAAAAGAGTTCCATGAAGGACTCGTATAGCGCAGACTCTACTGCAGCCGTTGAGGTAAAGGACTCCACCGCTTCGACGAAGTCGTCGAATGGAAAGAAGCGCAAGAGGGAAAAAGATGGTACTAAAGATGTCAATGATGCGTTGGTACCAGAGGTTGGAAAGGAGAAGAAGAAGCGGAAACACAAAAAAGAGGTATCGGAGAGTACTAAGGAGTAACGCAGTGATTTATATACCCTACGCTATCTAGCACAGTGCCCTATATAGGCACAGGGTACTACAGAATGTAGAACACTTACCCGATGAACGTCGAGGAGTAAACTCGACGTACCCAGCGATGGCTGTGGGATGCGCGATGAAGCGCAGATCAAAAACAAGATGTAAATGGCCATAGGGCGTATCGTCAGTCCGAAATTACTTGACTCGCTAGGAACAGAGGGTTACAGAGGAAAGCGGCAGCTCTTTGGAAGAAGAAAAAACCTAGTGTTACAGATATTCAAGTCATCATGGGGCGGTTTCCTAGGGGTCAAAGGAGGAGGGTTTCAGTTATTGGAGGTTGCCACGTGGTTTCCTGATTAGGAAAGATCGATTGGTGTAGGGTCTGATTGTGGCGACGTTTCAAGATGCTGCAGTTCCTCCTTGAACTTGTCCCATTCTCTACCAGCTCTCTCCACACGCGAAATGCACGCAATTCAGGCAAGTTCTTTCCTCAATCCCTCCTGAATTCCACTCACCACCTCTTCAGCAACAATATTGGGCCGTGCGCGACTACCTCAGTCCCGTGCGTTGCACCGTATCTCCACATCTATACCCACAGCTGACCACATCTCACAGGTGCTCAAGG
Source organism: Butyriboletus loyo (assembly GCA_038093515.1). NCBI lineage: Eukaryota > Fungi > Basidiomycota > Agaricomycetes > Boletales > Boletaceae > Butyriboletus > Butyriboletus loyo. The sequence goes on from JBBPSI010000150.1 coordinate 12,208, forward strand.
AAAGCAAGTTCAAGGAACACGGTAGGATAACACCAGGTGTGTCTCTTTTTCTCACTCCTACACCATTACTCTCGAGCTAGACACCACACCCTAGAGGAGTTCGTCGCTGCAGGCGATTTCCTTTCCTACAAGTTCCCCGTCTGGACATGGTAAGTCACTTCCTTCGCTCTCGCTCTCTCCAGGTCCACTAGTAGGATGCTCGATGAGCTGAACGCGCGATCAGGGAACGCGGCGACACGTCCAAAGCCCGTGATTACCTCCCCGTCGACAAGCAATACCTCGTCACCCGCGGTGTACCCTGCCTCCGACGAGCCACCTCGCTCGCCTACACAGACGCTGACGAAGATGCCGAACGTCTGCTTAACTTTGGGGACGCGTCCGGCGGTGCTGCAGACGAGTGGGTCGAAACACACGCCGGCCGGAAGCCAAACGTCGATTCCGCTGCCAATCTGGGCGAGATCGATGATATCCCTGACTTGGATGGGGATGGGGAACATGGACTTGCGAGTGCGATGGGGAACGTGTCGATCAGCTCAACGGCAGGTGCGACGGTCAATGAAACGCCTGATCTGGATGACATCCCAGATATGGAAGAGGAGGGTTTGGAAGAGGGCGAGGATGAGGCGACTGCAGCGCCCAAGGCGGTTGCGTCGGGAGGCGTCATCGATGCGAGGCAAGTTATCACTTTACTTTCCATCGCGTGACCTCCTCTCCCCTACCTTATCCTCGTCCTGACCTCTCCCTCAGCCAGATCGAGGTTGCAAAAGGCAATCTACTGCAAGTGCGAACGTACGACGTGATGATCACGTACGACAAGTACTACCAGACCCCACGGATCTGGTTGATCGGCTACGATGAGGTACATCACACGCATTCCCAGAAGAAGAAGCCGCTCGCTGACGTTTTCGTGGCCGCTGTAGAACCGTACCCCTCTCACACCGCCTCAGATCTTCCAAGACGTCTCAGCCGATCACGCACTCAAGACAGTCACCATCGAGGCATTCCCGCACTCCGCCACCCTCCAAGCAGCCTCCGTCCACCCCTGCAAACACGCAAGCGTGATGAAGAAAGTGATCGAACGCATGAACGCAGGCGTCGTCGAAGAACAACTCGCGGCGCGCAAGAAGGACGGAAAGGAGAGCAAGGAAAGCAACAAGAAAAAGTGGGGGTTCGGACGCAAGTCGGGCAAGGACGACAAGAGCGCTGGTGCGGGAGGGGGCGAGGACGACGACGTCGAAGGCATGCGCGTCGACTTTTATCTCGTCGTCTTCCTCAAGTTTATCGCCTCGATCGTGCCGACCATCGAGGTCGATTCGACGACAGCGTTTTGAATCGGGACTACTAGCAATGAACGGTTTTTTTTTTTCGCATTCGTCATACCCCTTACCCGTTTGCCCTCTTTCTTTCCTTCTTCTTTCCCTTCCATTCAGTGTCGCCTTCCTTTCTTCCCGTCGGGATCGAACGAGGTGTAGTGCATACGTCATTCGATGTCGTGTCGTGTGTTCCATAGAGCGTAGAGTCGTATGTACCCTTATCTTCCTGCTTAAATTTACGAGGCCAGCTTTGTCGTTCGTCACGCTCGGGTATTTGTTGTATAGTATAATACGCGTTTTTGTCGACAAGGACGCTTCGCTCGGGGATGATGTAGGTGGAAGGAACAAAAAATGATGACCTGACCCTGGCTCGAACAGGAGACCTTCTGTGTGTTAGACAGATGCGATAACCAACTACGCCATCAGGCCTTGCGGTTTCTTGAAAGATAGCAGATGTACGAGCTCGAGTTTAGGAGGCGACGAACATGCGAACCGCTGTACAATTCCCATCTTGGCGCAAGAGCAGAAACCAACTTCACACCTCCCCAATCCGCTTGATCACTTTTCCTTTAACCACAACCCTCTGATTCCTCTCCCAAAACTCCCGCAGATACTCCGCCAGCTCCATAGGGTCATCCTGTGCCACCTCATAGTCAGCGTCACCGCGTTCGTCCGTGCCTACGCCTGTGCCATCCACGTCACGCCCAGGAGGGCCACACTCACCTCATGCACGAGATGCCCCACACATGCCCCACCCCTGCCGATCATCACCTTGAGTTGAAACTTGCCTTGCATATGCCCAATCTCGAGCGTCGTGTCGAGGCGCTCGCGGCCTGCCAGGATTAAAAGCCTCCCCGTGCGGACAGATAAAAAGAGCGTCGATAGGGAATCGAACCATGCTGCATACGCCGTGCGCGTGTATCAGTCTAGCACGAAGAAGCAGGCGGAGAACAGAAAGCAGGTGAAACGCACAGTGCCAATACGGTGCCGTCGATTTGAGGGGAGTGCGCCATCGGAAAGCGTAGCCTTTATTCGCCCGCGTGAGAGGTGTGAGAATGGACTCTTGCGGGATGAGGATTGAGGGCACCGATATTCGTGCTGAGGCAGCGTTGTTGATCGCATGGGTGGTCAGGCTGACTCATGGTGTGCATTTAACGCGATCGTGGACACTTGAGGCTGAGCGGGGAGCACAGTTTTCAAGATACTCACTGCCATTCGATAGCCTCTTCTTCACTATGAAAACCTTCAGGACGGGTATCCAAAAGCGCGTGCATGTGTGGGAGCGCATCAATGGCGGTGCCTTGCCGTGACATCGATGAATGAGACACATGAAAGGTATCACGGATAATCTACCTACCTTCAACGACATCGAGGACAGAAACTCCAGACACGACGTATCCGAGATCTTGGATTTTTGGACAGGCGCGAACGACAACCGAACCACCCATACTATGTCCCACGAGCTATCGAGAACAAGAACATGTGAACACGTCTGTGAGGCAGCGATACAGTATCCAAGACGGATTACCATAAGCACAGGGGCAGTCTCCACATCCTTGAAAATTGTCTGTACGATCGCAACCAGATCATCCACCAAAACGTCCATCGATAGGTGTTCATCTGACTGACCCTCCATCGGGACGGTCTTCCCTGCAGCGCATGCAAATTGAAAATTTAATTCAAATGAACGTGGTACGAGTAAATGCTTACCGTGCCTCCGCGCATCAAACGCCAACACACCCACGTCCTTCCCAATCAACTCGTCCAGTTCCTTGGCAAGACACGCAAAGCTCAACGCCGAGTACCCGGCACCATGATGCATAATCATAACGCCATTTCCTCGAAAAGGGGTATGATACGCACGAACGACCAGTCCGCGCGTAGGGAGTTCGACCTGGAGAGCCTGGGCAAAGTACTGCCCGTACGCGTCCGGACGAATCGGTGCGTGCTCCGGATTGGGGATTCTCGTCGCACGGGTCGCAGGTACGCTTATGTAGAAAGAGGTTAATTGGCACGATGTGGGTCAGATGGTGACGTCTTACGAGGGGGGCGGCCCCATCTTGCTTGGAGACAGCAGTGCGCCAAGCGAATCTGCGATTTCATCCGTCTCATCATAATCTTCATCTCCATCTGACGGTGGTTGCTCTGGTAACTTGGCAATCCGCGCACTGATGGCGGAACGATACAGTGAGGACATGGTCGTCGGAACGGCACAGGGAGCACTCTTACATGTAGACAGAACGTACTGATCTTTGTCACGTGATCGGTTAGTCTCGGAACCTTTGGAACTCGATTCGATTCGTCAACCGCAGAAAATTACTGCAAAGATTGGATTACAGATGCTAGCTACCGAGAAACCATGTCCATGTGTGGGATATATAATAACAAGGGTATACGTACTAGAAGTCGAGATTACTTTACTTCGATCGTACGGATGTTGTCTATCAACTCGGTCAACGATACCTCCTCCCGAACTTGAATGGTAATTAAACTGTCCGATGCCACTCGCCTATACTCTATACGTGACAACGGCTCAAACAAGAGCGCCCCGAATGGTTGTCTCAGACAAGCGACGAACCGGAGCGCTTGTGTAGTTCTGTCAAGCGTAGTCGCACCATGCAAGTACTCTTGGTCGGGCAGTGGGCGGATGGATCCATGGGTGGACCAGACAGAGATCTTTCATCCCAGTCAAGTTGTCTTCCGTCTTGATTTCTATGTCCCCAAACGTGGAGGACGTCGTACGGTACACACGGAGGTTCGTCACGGGATCCGGGCCTGAGATATGGATGAATTCGGTGAGGCGAAAAGCAATGACGGGAAGCCGCAATCGACTGGCAGCAAGCGATGGTGGGGGAAGCTCGTTGAGGCGGGTATGGAGCATCACGGCCAGGGAGAGGTCGGGAAAAGATGAACGCAGCGTCGTGACCTCCCTATCCATCTCAACCACCCCGATGGGCCGCGGAATGTGTGCCGGCAGGAGTTGGTGAAATCATCCAGTATCTCTGGGCTCACCGCAGCTCATCTCACTGACAAACTCCTCGTCGCCGAATATAACGTCGGAAACCCCGTTCACGGCACTGCAACAAGGTCAAGATGGAGGTAGAGCAGTGGGATGAACTGATGCTGTCTTCGGTTGCGGACGATGCTGATCTTGGTCTCTTCTTCAGGAAGCTCAACGAGTTGGTGGTCGAGAAGTCTTGAAAAAAATATCACTGTAGAGGCAGTATGACGGCACCGGGAACAGCGAGATGGCTGGGATGCGGTGCCAACGACAGCGGCGGAAACTGCAGCATCCCTGTGGGGGATGCTGGGGTCTGTCCGAGACGCAGGGGAGGTCAACGCTAATCCGAGTCTTCCGCTGGAATGTCCACGACGAACGTGACCGGCGGCGATGAAGCGCCCACACAGACTCAAAGATCCATATAGCACAGCCACACAACGGCTGACTTCTCACCAGTAACCCTGGTGGAACGGAATGCGACGGTTTCTGCTAGATGGACAGCCTTATACTGTAGCCGTCGAACGTTTCAAAAAAAAATCGGATACTGGAGAGATCGGGCGAGACTGTTGGAGGAAGATGGTAGAGGTACTCGAGAACAGAGCAGTTTTCAGGTACGAGGATAGGCTACTTCTGATTAGCTGGTTGCTCTCCTGATTCGGGAGCCTGCCTTCTGATGACGGCTCTCTAGCGCCATCAGAACGAAAGAAAAAAAAAGAAAAAGTGTGCGATACAGGCACGAATGGTTTGGTTCTACAGGGACAAGAAAAAAAAAACAGAGAAAACGGGCAGGATCGATCCGCCGATCATATATGACCTTGGTGATACGCATGCGGGTTAATATGATGGAAACGGCTGGGGACGGGGCTTACAAGTTACGAGGGACAGGTTTCTTGTCTACCACTGAGCCGCAATAACTTCAACCACCGTGATACCCTGTACGGCAAGTATTCAGAGAGGCCGCATCTAGCCGGTTGAAATATGAAGTACTACCTTGGGGGCTGGAGCATTGACACTGGCTTCCACCTGGAATGGAGTGATCAGTTCAGCCATGTGGCAGAAGTGGGAGCGTACTGGAAGAGCTTGGACAAGACAGGCCAAGAGGAGCGCTAGGTAGTACTTTTTGTCAACCATGATGAAGCTGGGGACCTGGTTGCGCAGGGAAGAAGGAGAAGATCCTGGGATGACGGATATGAGAAAACGGTGTCACCTTTATATCATGCCATGCCGCATCTCCCTTGGTCTAGATCTACTCCCGTTCCATGCAGCATGCAGCTGGACAGTGGATACGGCTGCTATCCAAAACGTTCGTTTGTGGACGTACCTCCGCTGTGTCGACATGGTTGCCAGCCCTTCATCATATTTTTTATTTTTGCACGCTGTCCGACATCGCTTTGCAGACATACGTGAAACCATGACCCGGGGTGCAATAGAGGCGATGTCCCGGCTCGGGCAAGCTGAAACCCCATCATTTCAGGAGGTCTGCCTAACTACGGTCAGTTACCTTGGCTCATCGACACTGTACACATTGCGTGATACGACGTCCCGGCTGTCACTCAGGCTGGCCACATTTGGGGTCGCCACGCGCGCGACCGTCCCTGCTAAGCATTCTGTTTCTCCTCCTCATATCCATAATCCCCCCCACGCCGCTACTTCTATTCTTCGGTTGTTGATGCATCGTTTTCTTCTTCTCTCCCGGGTTTCCTTCTGCAATACAGCGCTATCGAAATTCTGACACACGAGCGAAAAAAATATGCTGTTTATCGTCATCGGGGTAGAAAATTCGGACAACGTAGCAGGGGATCTTGCCGTTGCTCCGCTTGAGACACTGACCAGTCTTGGTGTCCCAAAGTTTCAAGGTTTGGCGATCGCAAGCTACCCACAGGACTCGGACAGGAACTTACTTGTTAATAAATGTGGTCGAGGGAAGATTACACGTCCCGAAGCTCCGTAGATACGATCAAAGCTCCCTTGGGAGTCAGCCTACTAGTAGACCTCTTATAGGCAGCTTATACGAACTCATTCAATATACTAAGCTCCCCCCAACAAAGTCGTATATAACGCGCGCTTCATGCATCATGGCCGAACGGACTGCATCAGCTCCTCGTCAATGTCATTGGCATGCACCGCCAGGTCGACAACCAAGGCCGTCGCTTTATTGGTCCATGGTGGCGAGACCAATGAGGCGTGCAGGAAGGCAAGCTACCCCGTCTTCCAGTCCGCCGATCTCTCACATTCTCTCGATATCGACCTCGATAGCAGGGGCTTCATTGCCTATCATCGAGTGCCCATATTGAACACCTTTCGCACGCATGCTATGACCGATAAGAGTGCCGTCAAGCGAGCAATGCATATCCTTCGTATAAGAGCAGAGTAGCTTGCAGTTTTCGTAGGCCCAACGAGAAACCACACAACGTCAATCATGTGTCTTTTGGCAAAAAAAAAAAAGGAATATTACACTTGTATTTTGCTGCGTACGAAGGACGCTGGAAAGGGACGTGATCACCTTCTTAAAGAGCCATTATCTCATCTTAATGGTGATGGGAGTCGTCGAGTTGCGTGTGAAGCTCTCGGACGGTTGCTTTCAGACGTGCAATTTTCATATCTAATAGACGTCAATGTCAACCTTACGCGACTAAGGGCGACGACGAACGCACCAGACTCTCGTCCCGTGCACGCAAGTTCAGCACGAAGGGCCTGAATGGCCGTGGTGAGCATATTCTTTTCTTGTTCAGCCTTGTGTTGAGATTCAGTGAGCTCGGTACGAAGCTCTTGTACGGTATTCTCCAGTTTCTCGATTTTGTTCTCTAGTGCATAGGGGTGTCAAAAAATGCGAGCGAGCGTGCGTGCCGATGAACGCACGTGAACTCTCGTGTTGTGCACGAAGATCGCGAATGTCACTGAGAAGCAATTGGATAGTTTCCTCAAGATTTGTGTTTTCCCGTGTAATGGGTGAGAGTTCCGGCTCATAGGGGATCTGCATCAGTCAATTAATCTGGCCGTTATTCGGAAGCGATCTCGCACTGCGATATTTGAATGTAGATGCACTTACGTCGTCGCAGTAGGGTGAGGGGAGGATATCGCGAAGGCTCCGAAGGACGGTCGATTTAACTCCACTGGTCACGAAATCGTAGTTTGGTGAGATGGCCACGAAGAGGATTACGTCCGCATGCTCGATGACGGGCCCAATTTGCTCGTGTGTCGTAATATCCCAGAAAGAAACGGATGAGTTTGCGGAAGCTGCAATGAATCTTCCATTGCTTGCTAGTGTGATACCCCTGGGATCGTTCCTACTGTGAATGGGCCATTCTGAGAGCGTCGTCCCGGAGGACACATCGAGACACTTGATATTACCGTCCGATAAGGCAAATATATGCTTGCTATTGCAGGACCACGCAAGGGATTGGTTGAATGAGCGTACTTCGACTGGGATATTGACGAGGAGGCGGCCGTCCTGACTGTCATAGACCCGAACGGAGTGAGTCTCGCATGTCGCAGTGGCGAGGAGGCGTCCGTCGAGCGAGTACTTGACCACCGCCAGAGTGTTGTCATGTATCAAGGGACCGAGCAATCGCTCGCCAGTCGAGAGAGACCAAGCGTAGGCAATCGAGTCATACGATCCGGTCGCGATTCTCGTCCCGTCTGGCGACAGGTCCACTGCCTCTACCGGAAACTCTGGATGTGCTTGAAACTCGTTCGTTTTTGAGTGAGTCTCCATATCCCATACCATCACCCGACCGCTATCCACCCCAGTCACGACCCACTTTCCGTCTTGTGACACTGCCAGACTGAGTATGGTGCCTCCTGCATTCATGGGTGACCCCACCTCCCGACCGTCTTCCGCTTGCCAACGTCGAAGCTGGCCCTCGCATCCACCTCCCACGACATTCTTCCCATCGGCGAGAAAGGCAACGGAACATATGAAGTTTGAACGCTCGAATTCGATCGTAGAGGTTGAAGATGAAGTCATTGAAGCGACTCAGCTTGGAAAGTAGTTTCCTATCAGTATCGCATATGCTCTTTTATCCCCGACTCCACTTACCGTTCAGTAAGTGTGGAGTAAGTTATTTCAAAACACAAACCTCAAGTCTAGCACCTCGATTCAGTTTTGAAAAACGATTACTAACACGCATGTTGAAGGGCAGATTCGTCAGTCACATGGTTCCCACGAAACCCCACCTACTCACCGCCACCATCCTCGAACAAGTACCAGTTGAGATCGAATGCCTTGTCCAACTTGAACCTAGCCAACGTTCCGATGACTCCAAACTCGCCGGAAAAAACACATGGAAGGTCGGTCCGTTCAAGTCCATCAACAGGTCAGGCACAAACGCACGTCTTTGTCTCTCGAACACCTCATTTCAAAGCATTACATCCAATCGAGACGAGTAGACATCGTTCAAGCACTTGCTACCGAGATTCAAACTTGGAGCAGGGACGACAGAATGCAACGACGAGGATGAGCCACCGTTCGCAGGCCTCTGCCTCCAGAGGCGCTGATGCGGGCAGAGATGGTAAATGTCATGGGAACCCACGAGACCGAAAGACGTCATCTTGTCGCCGGATTGGACTCGGGCAGACGCCACGGGACCAAACCATTTGCTTTCGGGGACATGATCGTCCCTTTGTTTGGGTATTTTGTGTGTTCGATCACGCGACATGCAATGGCCGACGCAATTGCCTATGTCTCCTGGTGGATAGACGTCGGACAAGCTGGCAGGAAATGGTAACAGTTCTCATACTTTGGAAAGTATCTCCACGAATTGAGTGTTGCACACATAATAGCCGATCAAATATCCAGACGGTCTGAACGTACTGATTGCTCGAAATGTCGTGTACGGTGATCAAAGGGAATGGAATGGATGGTGAATATTGCTCTTCCTTGTCGTCACCAGAGAGACAACGTGGGAGGAGCTCATTCCCGTGGAATGAGTGTACTTGATTACCGACGAGCGAGACCCAGTTTACGAGCAGTAATAACCCGGACATTGAACGCTCGAACAAGAGTGATGCTTGGATCCGTAAGGAATAAAAAAACACCTTGCAAGAGGACACGACATCCTCACTCACATATCGACTTAGTCGATAATCGGAAAGCGTGAATCAGGTAATCACCGTCCTGAATTCCGACGTCCGCGTGCATATAGACTTCCTCGATGAATATCCTAGGGAGCTCAACCATGGGTGGGCTTGTGCTATTGGTAGTGCGGCGAGGCGAGGCAAAGTCAAAGAACTGCATGAACGATGTCCGTATACTCACGATTCAGTAAGGTATCTATACATGTTGTATCGAATCACCTGGATGAATGCGTCCCATCTTCGGTGGCTGACCCGCAACACATCCACCCAGGAAACGTGATCGCAAACCTGACTCGGAGGGTAGCCTTGCCTGACTGTCGCTGATGTGAATAGGGGTGAGTCTCACAACATAATCGTAGGGTGAATGTGTGCACCGTGAGATGGACCCCCTCAGCGGAGGGGTGAGATGCATCGTGCGCTTGTTGCGCCTAATACGAAATGTACTGTCATGACATGGTACACATGAATCGGAAAAGTACATACTGGGGGGGATTCCTGTGGGTCTGTAGAGGCTTGTCCTTGTCCACTACCAGGGGGGTTTTTGGTCGAATCGCCGGGGTCAACGGCCTTGGCAGGTGATTTACGCTGTAACGTCGGATGAGTCTCTGCATACGGACTCGAGGGATAACGCACCTTTGGCTGTCCAACATATTTCGCAACCGTTCGCTAAGATGATATATTAGATGCACGGCATCCGATTGCCTACGGAAGAAGACCACTCACTCGCTTGCGTTTACCTGCGGCCATCCACGAAGGTCCATCATCCACTCTTGCTGGTGACTGGGAAGGAGATAGATGATCGCCAGGCTGACGCGCCTTTCCGAGAACTTGATTAGGCGCATCCGAAGCCGGTGGTCTGTTGCTCTTCCTCATCCTGTTCCGTAGCAAGCTTGTGAGTATGGAAATGCCCCGAGACGAGTTCGGAGTATCAACATTTTCCTCTGGAGGTGGCTCGTCCTCACGACGATGGGCAGGTGATCCCGGGGACGGTGGCTTCAGCAGCGTCAACACAGAGAGAAGCGAAGAATGTAATGATCACCAACCTCATCATAGTCGAACTCAGCAGCGGGCGTGCCAGATGGGACCTCGACCTGTGTCACCGTGAGAGTTCGCTTCGAGGGGGAAAGAACGAGCAGATACTTACTGCGAGAACGTCAGTACTATTGCCGTCTCCGCTGTGGGCACCGGACTTGAATGAACTCGGTTTTCCAGGTACTTCCTGGTGTGGGGGTCAGCGTAACTCATGTTGGTGATGAACGGAAAACTCCTACCACATTAGAGCTGCCCGAAGTCGCAGGGCGGTCGTCTGGTTGACCATTGTCAGGAGTAGATGTCTAATTATACATGGTGTCAATATGGGAGGAGGAATGATGCTCATCCAATAGGCCAACATTGAGAATGGACAAATGCTTACATGGAATGGACCATATGAGTCTGGGAGAATATGGCCGAGGTCATGCACAGCGATTTTTCCGTCATTTCCTCCAGTTGCCAGATGGCTATCATTCAAGGAGATGGCAATCGACCGTATGGGCGTGCTGTCCTCAATGGCAGAAACAATCTGAGAAAGAGTTGATGTATCAAGGAGTTCGATGAAACAACCTGCGAAGGTAGCGATGAATTTTCCATTGCTGGCTAGAGCGATAGAGTAGACGTCGCCACTCAGAATTGGCGATTCAGCGAGTTTGGACCCTGTGGACACAGCAAATGCCTTGATTTTCCCGTCAGTCGATGCCACAAAAACTTGTTGACCATCATTTGACCATGTAAGTGGAGTAATTGCGAAGAATGTAGATGTTTCCGTCGTGATAGTGATCAGCTCGTCGCCAGTGTGACTGTCGAAAATGCGGATGGAGCCACCCAAGCACACAGCGGCGATGTAGTCACCATTGGGGGAGAATTTGACTCCAGTGACACTGGAGTCATGTTGGAGTGGGCCTACAAGTCTCTGCCCGGTGGTAATGCTCCAAATGCTCGTGTTGCGGCCGTCAGTCCCGGTCGCAAACCTGGTCGAATCTGGAGAGATGTCAATTGCATCCACCCAGATTTCCTCCTCGACACCAATGACTTTTTCATGCAGCTCCATGTCCCACACACTGGCGCCCAAGCGAGTAGTCCCAGATACTATCCATTTCTGATCCCTTGACACAGAAATGGCATTCAAATTCATTCCTGATTGCTTTCCCACCTCTTCGCCGTCTTCAAATCGCCATCGTCGAATCCCATCGCCGTTCCCGGCCAAAAGATGCATTCCATCAGGTTGGAAAGCGAGAGCGTAAACTTCGTGAGGACCGCTATCAAGTACTATGGTTGGGTCTTACTCAATTGTCAGCATTGTACAATCAGTCCTCGGAGCTGCTACCCACTGGTTTTTGTCGACGACATCTCACAGATGCGTACACGGTTGTGAGTTTGAAGGGTGAAAGAATAAAGTGTTTCGGTTTACTCGTGGGGCGCAGAGTTCCTGTATGAACACGTTTCCTTATTCTCGTTATGGGTCCTAGGCACCTCGTGTCTTGGGCGCTTGTTCTTACTCGGATCCTTGCTAGGCGACCTCGTTGCAACGACCAGGTAAGTAGTCAACTTCAGCGAAACCTTCACTCGTTTCCGAGGGTAGTCTTACGCCGGGACTTGCGAGTGCTCATATCCCGAATGTAGGACTCGGTTCACGATCCAGACGAGCATACAATCCGCATTAGACCCACTCGCGACATGCTGCGCACGAAACACCCGTGCATCCCAGTACCATCTCGGGCACCAAGCGCTCGTACTTTTTGGGAAGGCTACTTGACAAGATAGCAGACGAAGGTATGCACCACCCGAACTCGAACCACGTCATATCCCTATTGATTTATATGCCGCGTCTGGATCAGCTCGGGCTCGCTATTATAGACGTTGTACAGGTGGACGTCGCAGGCGTATGTATGCATCTCTCCCTGGCTCGAATGGTTGCGCTCTCACACAACCCTCATTGACGCTAGCGTTGCCTTCGATTCGGACACCCAGCGACAAGTTCCCAGGTCTACCATGGGTAGACTCTATCATAGGCGTCCCATGGAAGCTACAGAAACGCCAGGGATTGCTCTCAAGCACTATGATGAGCTGTCGGAGGCGAATTCTCCCAGTCTGATCGAGTGCGGTCGTGTCCTCATTCCAAGACAATTCAGAATTGCTGCATTTCGATCTTCCAACGAACAGGAAAGATCGATACCCCGGTTCAACCTCACAGTATCTCGCTCGACATTGAAAGCTAGCACAAGATGGCGAACTCTTATGCGACATGTAACCGATACGGTTTGTTTCTCTAGTCTCTGCTGAGAGTTAATAGTAGATGTTATTTCTGGTCATTGACTACTGAAATCAAATTCGTATGTACACAAGGGTGTTTCCGAGACCACAGATCCATATCTGATATCGCCACGTGCTCATCTGGACTGACAGACATCCAGTCGTCGGGACTGCTGACAAGTTGACTGGTCAGGCGATGTACGCATTCACCACTCTTAAACTGTGCGTGTATCGCTGACGTTCTCGCACCGCGCTCAAATTCAGGGAACTCGTATATGATCCAATCGATGAGGTCAATCTCTTGAAATGATTCATCCTTCAAGTTCGCAATGCGTTCGGATCCCTCGCCGCACCGAAGAAAGCCTTCATTATCAGTGATCCTCCCAAGACACGCACTGTTTGAGTGCGGCTCGATTTCAATGAAATGCTTCGTCACATTTTCTAGTGCTCACCTTCACCACTCCGCCGTTCTCAAAGGACAAGGACGAGCCAAATCCAAAGTGTCCGTGATGCGCCGTGCGGAAAGCGACGGGAATGGGGCCCTGCGGACGACATTGTCATTTCGGGTAGTACGGCCAGATCAGTCGGCTGTCTTGACAATACACATACCAGAACCCAGCCTCGACAGTGAGGTTAGTATTCGGTGGCCAGCGCCTAACCTCTGTCTCGAACTTCTTGGTTGACGGCCAGACGGCCCCCGCGGAGGCCGTAACGTTGTGTTCGTACAACGTACTTCATGCGTGCGTTCTCGTGGTCAGATGTGTTTCGTGCTCAAGACGTTGCTCCCTGACCCGTGAACGCTTTTTTTCAATGTATTCTAGCTATTCGAGCGGGAGAGCTGTCGCGCCGATATTGGCGAACGCAATGATGTGTGCTGCGGGTTTTGGACACGCACAGGTTGGCTGAGAATATAGTGTGCTTCCGGCGTAAAGCACAGCTCCGAGGAATGCGATGCCCTGAGTCATGTCAGATAGCTTGCTGGGGAAAGAGGAGATCTGGCCCTGTGCATGTGAATGAGATGGCATGCTATACTGATCCAGCAACGGGGAATGTTCAGGGACTTGCAAGGCTCCGAGTGTCGGAAAGCGATGTCACACTGCACCAACGTGCCTCTACTGTTCCAATCAATCGTACACAAGACAAACCTCAAGCCAACAAGAAGCCCCCAACCGTTCGAAAGTAGTACTCTTTATCCTCGAAAAATGGGCAGTGACTCTTCGCAAACTTGACCCATTTTACCTTGGGGATTCTCTCGAGGAAGGGCGCTATCACGAAATCCTGCGCTCCCTCCTCTGTACCATTAACAACGAGCGTGGGGCAAGTGATCGTGTGGAGACGATCAACGACAGACCAGGAGTTTAACGTGCCTGTCATGTTGAATTCGGACGTACCAAACCTAGTTTGAAGTCCGATGGTCAGCAAGAAGTAATAGCATCCGTTGAGAACCAATTTGATGGCTCACATCGTCGTGTACACCGTAGGGTCTTCCTCCATCGTCTTGAACGATGCCACCAACTCCGCCGGCCAGGGAACTACCTGGCACGTATGCTTGCTATAAAAGACCTGCAACGCATCCTGATACTCTTTCGACGACGTCGTGCTCTCCCTCTCGTGCTTCCGAACCAAGTCCTGAAATTCTCGTGGGAACTTGCTCAGATACTGAAGCAGGCTCTCGCTCCAGAGCGCCTCCGACGGGGGGGCATTCGCGATAATGAGACGACGAAGGCCCTTGGGATGGCGCACGGATACATAATCCGCAGCAAGCATACCGCCCCACGAATGTCCTAGCAAGTCAAACTTGCTCTCGATCCCAAGCTTGGACAACAGGTTATCGAGCTCATCCATGAACAGCTCGACTGTCCAGAACTCCTTTGGCTTGTGAGGCAGATGGGTAGACGCCCCGATGCCTATTTGGTCGTAGAAGATGACAGGGATGTCATGCGTGGTGTAGATCTCGGTGTGGGTGGTCATGTAATGGTGGGACATGCCTGGTCCGCCGTGAAGCAGGACGAGGGGTGTCACGTTGGACTTGAGGTCACCGATGACTTTGTACCATGTCTTGCATGCCTCGTCGGCGACGTTGAAATCGACCGTGCCTGTAGTTTCGACCATTTTCTAGAGTGCAATCCAAGAGGAAGGAAGTCTCACACAAGCAAGCCGCGTTCAAAGGGCTTATCGTGCGAATGACCCACAGTAGCGCCCAGGAGGTCGTGGTAACTTGAATACTTTGTCATGATCAAGGGGCATCGGTCACGGGGCTGAGTGATGAATCGATGTACAAAGTCATAACCATCGACTGGCTATTACAGTAGACCAGTGGCGTTCCGAGCTTGCTCCAATTTCTCGTTCTTTCTTTCTTTGCAAGTCAGAGTCAACTTGTGTCGGCAAGGGACGAGTTCCGAACACTGTTTGGCCTCTGCCCACCTCTGTGCAGTGCGCAAGGAGTCGGTTCCCACCAATCACTTCGCCGGTCCCGGAGTTGGCAATGAACGATTCATCCTAGGTCATATTTTCGTCAGCATGAAGTTTCTTCGAAGCAGGACGACTCGAACGTTGGCTTCTAGGCCTGGAATGTGGCAAAGAGTAAGAATGCTGAGCGATCAAAAGTTCATCCATATGTTCCGTTCAGGAGGTATGGTGACGCTAAGGAGAAGTAGCGCCCCAGTGCTTTGGGGATGTTCGAGCCGAAACGATAGTATGGGAGAAGTCACGGGTAGGCGTCCACTACGAATTTGAGGGCAAACACTCATACGTGAACGGCTTGTAGTTGGGGAAGCCGAGACGCGAGCGACTGAACAGACCACTTTTGACATATGATCCCGGATGGGATTCCCAGCTGGGACACGGATCTTGTTCGGCAAAAAATCGATCGTACCCGACTCGGATGAGAAGGATGTACACACGAGTTTCGAGGAACAGCTCCTGGAAGACATGCATTATCCAATACATGCAACTCTGTCACTGCTGGACATCGCACAATATCAGGGGACGAAGAGACGCAGCAAAGGTAGGTCGGACCAACAACCCCATACCGTGTTGTAGCAATTCTCAATGTACATCAAATTGCAGCGGGATCCAGCCTCGACGATTTCGAGGTTATAAGAATTCCTGACGTAGTGACCGTTTCGGATGAGCGTCCATATCCTGGCGATGGTTGGAAGTTTCGCGATTGGAAAAAAAAACTAGATGTGTTGAACTTGAAGAGGACGCATTCTGAGGTTGCTCAGGGAGAGAAATTAAAATCCTCGGAACATACCGACGCGTTGCTCGCAAACTGAGCCCCACCGAGGACGATTCTTGAGAGTGCCTATAGATGTGTAACTAACGCAGCTTAGTCGAAACGGTTGTCGTCTGTTGTCGACTCCCGAGAGTTGCCACTACGCAAGCAGTATTGTCGTGGGTTAATAGTGCAGCTCCAATGCCTGTAACATTATATAGTCGGACGTTCATGGGGGTGATCATCGAACGTGAGTGACGCGCATACAGCGAGCTTTCGTAGCATCCGTGATGAATCAGGAAGAGTGACATTGAAGCAGGAGGGACGTGGCATTCTGACGCACACCCTCGTCTTGGCCGACATTCAGTAGGTTTGAAATAGCTTGAATCAGTGGGACACCGTCCTCATGCGCGTACATATAGACTTTCCCAATGAACGTCCATTGAATCCTAGCGAGCTCAATCATAGATGGGCTTATCAGACCTTACACTACTTGCAGTGCTGCGAGGCTGTACGAACTGAAAGAAGCATGGTTGATGTTCACATAATCTGTATGGTACATGTATGCATGGTTGATATGGATCAATGCGTCCCGTCTTCAGCGCGTGAGCCAAAACACATCCACACAGGAAAGGAGATCGAAAGGACAGCCTTGTCTGACTCTCGCTGGTGTGATCCAACATGAGTCCAATAAGTAGTGAAAGTGGGTACGCGTACCGTTAGGCGAACCGTGCCAGCGGAGGATTGAGGTGGGTTGTTCACATGTTGCGCCTGATGGGAAATGAAACATCGTGGCATGGTACACATTAATCAGAAAAGGACATACTGGGGGGGGTTCCTGTGGATCTGTAGAGCCTTGTCCACTACCAGAGGTATTTTTGGTCGAATCGACGGGGTCAACGGCCTTGGCAGGTGATTTACCCTGTAACATCTCATGAGTCTCTGCATACAAACTCGAGGGATAACACACCTTTGGCTTTCCACCATATTTCGCGACCGTGCGCTAAGATGATACGTTAGACGCACGACATCCAATTGCCTATGAAAAAGTGCACTCACTCGCTTACGTTTACCAGCAGCCATCCACGAGGGTCCCTCACTTATAGCTTCCACTCTCACTGGCGACGGGGAACGAGATACATGATCGCCAGACTGACCTGACTTTCCCGGAGCTCGATCGGGCGTATGTGAAGCCGGGGGTCTCTTTCCCTTCCCCATCCTCTTTCGTAGCAATCTTGTGAGCATAGAAATGCCCTGGAACAAGTTTGGAGTATCAACATTTTCCTCTGGAGGTGCGTTGTCCTCACGACGATGGGCAGGTGATACCGGGGACGGTGGCTTCAGCAGCGTCAACATGGAGAGAAGCGAAGAATGTAGTGATCACCAACCTCATCATAGTCGAACTGAGCAGCGGGCGTGCCTGACGGGACCTCGATCTATGTGATCGTGAGAACTCGCTTCGAGGGGGAAAGAACAAGCAGGTACTTACCTCGAGGTCAGTACTATTGCCATCTCCACTACAGGCCCCAGACTTGAGTGGACTCAGTTGCACAGGTACTTCCTGGTGTATGTACACAATCAGAGTCTCATCTGATAGACCAACATCGAGAATGGACAAATGCTTACATGGAATGGACCATACAAGTCTGGGAGAATATGCCCAAGGTCATGCACAGCGATTGTTCCGTCATCTCCTCCAGTCGCCAGATGGCTATCATTCGAAGAGATAGCAATCGACCGTATGGGCATGCTGTCCTCAATGGCAGGAACAATCTGAGAAAGAGTTGATGTATCGAGGAGCTCGATGACAGGACCTGCGAAGGTAGCGATGAATTTTCCATTGCTGGCTAGAGCGATCGAGTGGACATCGCCACTCAGAATTGGCGATTCAGCGAGTTTGGACCCTGTGGACACAGCAAATGCCTTGATTTTCTTGTCAGTCGATACTGCAAAAACTTGTTGACCATCATTTGACCATGCGAGTGGAGTAATTGCGAGGCGTGTAGATGTTTCCGTCGTGATAGTGATCAGCTCGTCGCCAGTGTGACTGTCAAAAATGCGGATGGAGCCACCCAAGCACACAGCGGCGATGTAGTCACCATTGGGGGAGAATTTGACTCCAGTGACACTGTTGTCATGTTGGAGCGGGCCTACGAGTCTCTGCCCAGTGGTTATGCTCCAAATGCTCACATTGCAGCTATTATTCCCCGTCGCAAACCTGGTCGAATCTGGAGAGACATCAATTGCACACACCCAGGTTCTCCTCTCCACATTGATGACTTTTTCGTGCAGCTCCATGTCCCACACACTGGCGCCCAAGCGAGCAGTCCCAGATACTATCCATTTCTGATCCTTTGACACAGAAATGGCGTTCAAATCCATTCCTGATTGCTTTCCCACTTCTTCGCCGTTTTCAATCCGCCATCGTCGAATCCCGCCGCGATTCCCGGCCAAAAGATGCGTTCCGTCAGCTTGGAAAGCGACAACGTATACTTCGTGAGGACCGCTATCAAGTACTATGGTTGGGTCTTACTCAATTGTCAGCATTGTACAATCAGTCCTCAGAGCTGCTACTCACTAGTTTTCGTCAACGACATCTCACAGATGGTACACGGTTGTGGGTTTGAAGGGTGAAAGAATAAAGTGTTTCGGTTTACTCGTGGGGCGCAAAGTTCCTGTATGAACACGTTTCCTTATTCTCGTTATGGGTCCTAGGCACCTCGTGTCTTGGGCGCTTGTTCTTACTCGGATCCTTGCTAGGTGACCTCGTTGCGACGACCAGGCAAGCAGTCGATTTCAGCGAAATCTTCACCCGTTGCCGAGGGTGGCCTTACGCCGGGATTTTTGAGTGCTCACCATATCTCGAATGTAGGACTGGATGCATGATTCAGGTACAATCCGCATTAATGATTAGACCCACTCGACCGACAACACAGTTCACCAACTCCCGCAGACCTCAACACCTTTTACACCGACATCGAGGGCTGGCTCCAGCTGGCGGACATTTGCGCTACGTGTAACCAGTACGCTTCCATCCTTCATCACGATTGACGCCGACAAACTGGCCAGATATGAATGCTCACTGCAACCACCGATACACTTCTTGCTTGCACCACAGTACCCATTTTACGTCCTGCAAGCGGCAGATCAACTTTTGTTTGGCGACAAAAGGCTTGGAACACCTCCACTAAACCTCCACTAATTACGATATCTTAAAATTGGAGGATTGACTACAGCCTATGTCTATCCAATTCGCTCGTGCGTTCTAGTGTACCAATTCGCACCACCCACAAATTGACTTTGACTGGGAAGCCAACGGGCTGGCGGCCTTTTTGACTATCGCGATGATCCACCATGAAAGTCGCTTTTGATGGTGAGCGACCAGATACCGACAATCTTCTCACCTAATCCGGTTGCAACTCTCGTCGCCGAATCGGAGACACATCAACCGCCCACACCATAGTGCTGTGTCCTTTGAACTCTGTCACAGATTCATGGCACTGCACATTCCACACTATCACCCAACTCCCTAAACCTCCGGCCCGCTTTGCATTTCATGACACTGCGATACCAGGAACAGGGTCTCCCGCATGCATTGACGTCCCTACCCCCTCACCGTCTTTTACTCGCCAGCCACTAATCTTCCCTTGCCACCGCTCGCGATTTGCTTCCCATCAAAAAGTAATGCAATTGATCATATTGTTTCACCTCGACCACTGATTTCGATCGCTTTTACTTTCAGCGAACGCTTTTAGAGGAGGGACTGCTCTTACTCGACTCTTCGAGTCCTTGTCAGTATCGCACTCTCAGACGTCTCGCCTAGGTACTCGCCAGACCTTGACTTCCGGCTTCTGCTCAACGACAGGCTCGGTCAGGTATAAGCAATAGCGATAGAAAAAGGCAGTTAGCCACTTGTGTTGCGCCGCTCGGCGCTGTCGCATGGCTTACACCTGTTTCGCTATATCGATATGCATCGGTTCATACATATGTTCTTCTCTGGGCGCTCGTTCTTCACTCCAATGGACACTTTCCCAGCATTCTCTGTTGTTACCTTCGTGGCGGCCCGCTGAGGACCAAGCCGTCGACGGGGAAAATCTACTGTCGAATTTGGTGGGACTCGGGGAGCAGCGACCTGAACGACCTACGTGCGCAGCAGCCGGCGATTCTCAAGGGTACTTATGACAAGGAGCGCCTCCGTATCTTTGTTTGTGTTTGCCATTGCCTGTTCCTGGTTTCGCGAAAGTCGCTTCAGCCCAAATGACCCCGATATCTCTTCAGCGTTCACCTCAGAGCGATGCCTTGGTCACGGACATCCTGATTGGCCCATCTGCTGTTTGCAGCGTCTAATTCTACCCACCATCAATGAAGAAGGTAACTGATAACATTTATATCATCTCAGTCATCGGTCTCGACCATGTCTGCTGCCACCCGGCGAACGTTGACAAATATTGGCGGCGAAACCATTTTCAGTAGTCTTTTGGGCACCGTAATCAACACCACGCGTGCTAACCGCGAAAACATGCTCGGGTAGGGGTCAAAGCAACGGAAAGAAAGAACAACTGAAGTTGTACCCCAGAAGAACTCAGAGGGAAGAGAACGGATCGCAACTTTACACCGTCGTGAAACCACGTGAGACTACGAAGGTAACACGCCCAGGTGGGGTACAGCGACAGGGTGAGTCGTCCAAGGTCCAACTTCATCGATATCCATGTACAACTACTGTACCCCAACCGTCCGGGCACCGTCTATCGACCCAGTCAACGATGCAAGTGCCTCCTCACAAACCTGAACCATGAGCAAACTGTCCGCCGCAACACGGCTATACTGCACACGCGACAGCGGTGCAAGCAACAGCGCACCAAAGGGCTGCCTGAGACGAGCAACGAACCGCAGAACGCGTGTACTACTGTCCAATGCAACCGTACCATGCAAGAACTCCTGATCGAGCAAAGGACTAATCCAGGGATGGATGAGAACAACGACCTTCATCCCAGACAAGTCATCCATTGTCTTGATCTCGACGTCCCCGAATATGGCGGCCGTCGCACAATAAACCCGGATGTCGAAATTAGCAGGCGTGTCCGGTCCAAGCGAGAACAGTGACGTCCCCTGAACCTGTGAGAATGTGTTCCAGGAGTCGACTGACCGCGTGATTGCCCTCGCCGTATATGACCGGACTGGCAACATTGAAGATGCCAAGCAGCGAGTACGCAATGTAAAAGACCTTCTCACGATCCCTCTCCAAGCCTGGTTGAGGTACAGCAAACTCCCGTGCAGAAACGCCCCATGTCTGAAATGCTGGTAGGTGATTCCTTGTAGTTGAACAAATCCAAGCCAGGGTACGGCTTCCAATCCTCTGTAGATCTCGGCGGCAACATATTATTCGTACATCAATACTTCTCCGCAGGTCGCCAGGCTTCCGGAACTGCGACAAGACACGAAGGTAGATGATCGTGAGGGACGAGCCACGATACCATGTGAACATGGCAAGCAAACGAACCCATGATTGCTCGCACTTTGCTCCGCTTGAGGAGAATATCGCTTCGATTTGATGGAGCGAGCATCGATGCGCCGGAGTTATGTTTGATGGCTGCGTCGTAGTCCTGAGAGCCCACTGAAGTGTTACCCAGCTTCTCCAGCTTCTTGAAACAACGTCCTGCGCTGTCTATATCACCGTTGTGGCCACCCACCGAGTTCCCATTGTGGTTTCCCATCGTGGTACTCGTGTCCTCTCGTAGCTCGTTCTGCATTTGCTTCCATGACGCGACCGTCCTCTGCAAGAACATCGTAGATCGCCTGATGGATGACAAGCCTCGGAAACTGAGGCTGGACCGAAAGACAGTCATTGACTATATTCAGAGCTAAACTATCATGTAAAGCACACCTTGGTAGCAGCGTTCAATGCACTGTTCACCATTCCATGAATCAATATCATGCTCGCTCACTTGGTTGATTGAGTGTGGGGGGGCGACGGGCTGGATTATAACAGAGTAGAGTACGGCGACCGCTTCATCAGGTTTCTCAGCCTTCGATGCCTCGTCTCCGACTCCACCTGGTGTTGCGACACATCAGTGCGTCAACTCTGACGCAGGGATCGAATACTGTATCCTAATACGTGACCCCGAAACTTGATTACCGTCCAGCCAGTCGATGACTGAATTGTTCGCTTTCAGATCCTCGCTTATAGTACCCACAATCTCACGAAGAGATTCTGTAGTGCTATATATGCAACCTTGCGCATACAAGGTTCACCTTGCCCCTTCTCCCTGTCTGCAAGGATGAACCGCACGAGGCTATCAACTTTGTGCTGGGAGTCCGCAAGTTGGACACGTGATTTGTTCGAGATGCGTGATTTTGCGGTCTATTGGACATGGAGATCAATCAAACGCGCCGACGTGATGTTACCCCCCGCCAGCCGTTTAGATGCACCAGTGTCCTAAGTTGCAGCGACTTACTATTACGGTTCAATAGTTAGATTTAAGTCCTGAACGTTTGCTATGCATATACAAATACTCGGGCCGCCTGGGGCGACCGCTTGTACAAAGGAAAGTGGAGTGTAGTTTGGCGTAAGTAGAGGTATAGGGTGTGATTGTGATCCGTCTTGATGAACCGGTGTAGACGCATCTTGTAGCTTGACGAACTTGAATTTTGCATTTCATTTCTATGACTTCCATGCGGATGCCTCTGATACAGTCTACCCGTGGTGAACCCAGGAACTTATCGTTGGGTGTCCGAAGGCATTGCTGACGTCGACGAGGCATGTGAGCGCAACCAATTGAACCTGGGAGACATGTGCGCGTACGTCTGCGATGTCCACCCATGCGCCACCTATAGCCAGAGCCAGAGCTGATCCAGACACACCACACAGATAGATAGGAACATAGTTTCAGTTCGGGTAGTACATACGTTCGCCTCCCATTTGCGGAGTAAAACTACTCCAAAATACGATCATTGTTCGAGATCATCCTGGGATGCACACGTGTTTAGTGCGCAGCTCGCGAGTGGGTCTAATGCGGATCGTACGCTCGTCTGAATCATGAACCGAGTCCTATATCCGAGATATGGTGAGCACTCGCAAGTCCCGGCGTAAGGCCACCCTCGGCAACGGGTGAAGGTTTCGCTAAAGTTGACTACTTACTGGTCGTCGCAACGAAGTCACCTAGCAGGGATCCGAGTAAGAACAAGCGCTCAAGACACGAGGTGCCTAGGACCCATAACGAGAATAAGGAAACGTGTTCATACAGGAACTTTGCGCCCCACGAGTAAACCGACACACTTTATTCTTTCGCCCTTCAAACCCACAACCGTGCACCATCTGTGAGATGTCGTCGACAAAAACCAGTGGGTAGCAGCTCCAAGGACTGATTGTGCAATGCTGACAATTGAATAAGACCCAACAATAGTACTCGACACTGGCGCTGGCCATGTATACGCTGTCGCTTTCCAACCTGACGGAATGCATCTTTTGAGCGGACATAAGGATGGGATTCGACGATGGCGACTTGAAGACGGCGAAGAGGTGGGAAAGCGAACAGGAATGAACTTGAATGCCGTTTCTGTGTCCAGGAATCAGAAATGGATAGTATCTGGGACTACTCGCTTGGGTGCCAGTGTGTGGGACACTGAGCTGCATGAAAAAGTCATTGATGTCGAGGGGGAAATCTGGGTGGGTGCAGTTGATGTCTCTCCAGATTCGACCAGGTTTGCGACCGGGAATGGTGACCGCACCGCGAGTATTTGGAGCATAACCACCGGGCAGAGACTCGTAGGCCCGCTCCAACATGACAACAGTGTCAGCGGAATCAAATTCTCCCCCAGTGGTGACCACATTGCCACTGCATGCTTGGGTGGCTCCATCCGCATTTTCGACAGTCACACTGGCGGCGAGCTAATCACTATCAAGACGGAAGCATCTTTAGTCCTCGCAATCACTCCACTCGCATGGTCAAATGATGGCCAACAAGTTTTTGCAGTATCAAATGATGGGACAATCAAGTCTTTTGCTGTGTCCACAGGCTCCGAATTTGCTGAATCACCAATTCTGCATGACAGCGTCTACTCTATCGCTTTAGCCAGCAATGGCAAATTCATCGCTACCTTCGCAGGTTGTTTCATCGAACTCCTCGATACATCAACTCTTTCTCAGATTGTCCCTGCCATTGCAATTGAGGACAGCATGCTCATACGGTCGATTGCCATCTCCTTGAATGATAGCCATCTGGCGACTGGACGAGATGACGGAAAAATTACTGTGCATGACCTTGAGCATATTCTCCCAGACTCGTATGGTCCATTCCATGTAAGCATTTGTCCATTTTTGATGTTGGCCTATTGGATGAGGCCCCCTGATTGTGTACGTACACTAGGAAGTACCTGGCAAAGCGAGTTCATTTAAGTCCGGTGCCCGCAGCGGAGACGGCAATAGTACTGACGTTCTCGCAGTAAGTATCTGCTCGCTCTTTCCCCCTTGAAAAGAGTTCTCACGGTGACACAGGTCGAGGTACCATCAGGCACGCCCGCTGCTGAGTTCGACTATGATGAGGTTGGTGATCACTACATTCTTCGCTTCTCTCCGTGTTGACGCTGCTGAAGCCACCGTCCCCGGTATCACCTGCCCATCGTCGTGAGGACAAGGCACCTCCAGAGGAAAATGCTGATACTCCGAACTTGTCCCAGGGCATTTCTATGCTCACAAGATTGCTACGAAAGAGGATGGGGAAGGGAAAGAGACCCCCGGCTTCACATACGCCCGATCGAGCTCCGGGAAAGTCAGGTCAGTCTGGCGATCATGTATCTCGTTCCCCGTCGCCAGTGAGAGTGGAAGCTATAAGTGAGGGACCCTCGTGGATGGCTGCTGGTAAACGTAAGCGAGTGAGTGCACTTTTTCATAGGCAATTGGATGTCGTGCGTCTAACGTATCATCTTAGCGCACGGTCGCGAAATATGGTGGAAAGCCAAAGGTGTGTTATCTCTCGAGTTTGTATGCAGAGACTCATGAGATGTTACAGGGTAAATTACCTGCCAAGGCCGTTGGCCCCATCGATTCGACCAAAAATACGTCTGGTAGTGGACAAGGACAAGGCTCTACAGACCCACAGGAATACCCCCCAGTATGTCCTTTTCTAATTCATGCGTACCATGTCGTGACAGTACATTTCGTATTAGGCGCAACAAGCGCACGATGCATCTCACCCCTCCGCTGGGGGGGTCCATCTCACGGTACGCATATTCTCCCTACGCTTATGTTATGAAACTCACCGTTATTCACATTAGCGACAATCAGGCAAGGCTACTCTCAGGTTTGCGATCTCGTTCCCTGGGTGGATGTGTTGCGGAGCAGGCACCGAAGATGGGACGCATTCATCCGGGTGATTCGATGCAACACGTGTAGATACCTTACTGAATCGCGAGTATACGGACATTGTTCATGCAGTTCTTTGACTTTACCTCGCCTCGCCCCACTATCAATACTACAAGTCCTGATATTCCTCGACGTTCCAACTAGAGCTGCCAGCAACCGGTCACTATTCAACCAATCGCTTGCCTGGGCAAGCGATAACAAGCAACTCTTTGCCCTATCCCACGATGGCGACATCATATGTCTTGACGTGTCCACTGGGGGGGTGATCTGTCAGTGGCCAATTCGCAGCAGCAGCAATCGCTGGCAAGCAACGGCGCGTTGATCGCAGCTGCTACAAATCCGTCGCTCTCCTTTTGGGGCGCTACAACGTATAAATGGATTGGGCCTGACATCACCCATACAGCTGGTGTCATGTCCATGGCTATCTCACCGAACTTTAACCTTGCGATGCGTGGAGGTCGCACGATCACCGTTGACAGTCTCTGCAATGTCCTTCCACCACTCTATCTCGACAATGTAAGTGCATCAAACATTCGCTGCACGAGATGGATGGTTTCCACTTTATTGACCGCTGCATGTTTCCTATTTTTTTTTTTTGGCCCCGGGTGTACTGCGGGAGTTATACTCGGTTAGGTCTCAGAGCGATGGAAAAAAGGATGGGTGATCGTTTACGCGCGCCGCGCGGTACGCCATTATCTCGCCTGGCATACACACGTCTCCCTATCGACTGTCTCATTTGTAACTATCTCTGGGCGCTTGCCCTACGCCAACGTACGGTTTTTACCGACGTGGTGATGACCTTCGAGTTGTCAACGGGAAAAGTCATGAACAGCTGGCAGCAAGGACGAAATGAGTCATGCGACAGTTATATATCGCGCAACACACGAGCACTGACCACGTGGGCGTTCATAGGTAAAGTGCGACACGTCGGTACGTCGATTGAGAGAGGATTCTGTCCGGTGGTAGGGCCTGCCGTGTAGAAGTCGTCACAACCAAGTGTCGTGTCCTCTGCTGAAGCCGAGCTTACATAGGTGAGGATATCGATATCGAATTATTTGCGATCGGCCGATACCTGGGATAACAACTCGGTAGGGATCTACGTGCTGTCCCTGGAGGTGTACGCAAGATCGGGAAAGATATTGTCCCCACACTCCTTAACACCGTACCCTCCTTCCTCACGCGATCGCGAGCGTGAAGACTCGCCAGAGACAGAGACCGTCAGTGATGTCCCTGGATTTTGGGCCCGGCAGCTCGAAAGTCGAAAGTGAGCGTCACCGTGTTGGGGTTGATAGATTGGCATCCTGGGAGAGAGAGCATCGCGCGATGTCGGGTTATCCAGCCCTCGTGTTGAGTTTGGCTCGAACTCCGCCGAGAGAGAAAGCTGGAAATAATTAGTGACCGTATTGACATTCTCGAATGGCTCTGACTGCGGCGATAACCCTTCTGTCTTCACGGCAGAACGAGTGTCCCCCTCCCCCTGAAAGAAAACAGTATCTGGTTCTGTACCGGCAAGTCGCTGATTGATCTCACCAGATCACTTCCCGGGTTTACGATCGAATTGGCTTGGAAACGGTGGAGTCAACCGTGGCCAGATTTCCCTCGCCCGATACTACCCAACTCCTGTGCAGAAACGTACGTTGCTTCTTCCATCTCTGAGATGGCAGACGACTCTGCCTTGAGTTGCACTTCGAGTTAAGCCGGTTCGACATGATATTGTTAAATTGTATATTCTACACTACGAAAATGGCCGTAAGCATTCAAAGAGGGGAGATATCACTGCGAAAAGAACTACAGGAGCCATACTACCTCCCCTAATCTCAATCCATCCACGGCAAGCCCTACGGTTTCCCAAACTTGACCACCCACGTCTCCTTGCACGCCAGCGTCCCAGGCAGTAGCCGCCTATTCTCAAACTCCTCGTCCCGCTCGAGCCCCTTGAATGCCGTTGTCTCACCCAGCCAATCGATTCTCTTCAGACGTTGGCCCTTGTCCTTTCTGTGCCTTGCCTTTACCGCTTGCTCGATCGTCTCCCTCTTCGACCTGTCGTGCACGACAATGCCCCACTCAGAGTCCGCGATCGGTTCCTGGAGCATTGCGTAGAGACCCTCAAAGATCGCGCTGCACGTGACCACTGACCCAGCGGGTGCGCGGACGTCTACTGTCCAGGGAAAGGCTTTGGAGATGATGCGGACATCGTACGTGGGCTGTGCGAATGCTGGCTGGGGTGCGATCTGTTGGTACGTGGAAAAAAGCATCCCGTCCTGTACTGCTTTGCGGAGGTCATAACGGATGTTCGTTGCGTCTACTGCCAACGCGGGGTTCAAGTGAGGATGTTGTGGTTGCGCGCGATCGACTGAATCCGTACACATGAGTGTGTGAAAAAACGAAGTGAATGGGGAGGTGAGCCAGAAGCTTACAGAAATGCCGTCCGGATGGCTTCTGATAATAGGAATCGTTGAACTGAGGTGGGAAATAGACGTGAGGATTGTATGATGTCTGGTACTGGGGAAAGCGATTTCCGTAGGGAGCCATGTGCCGTGTGAGGGTGGAATGAGAAAAGGTGGTAGTGGCTGAGAAGGTGGAGTCAGAAGTTGCGCTTTATAGGCGCGAGTCCTGGGCGCTTGAGACGATATTTGGATGGAAAGAAAGCTAAATCAGTCCGACTCGGTGATGACGCTTCTGCAGTCAAAGTGATGCAAATCAGAGTCATTACTCAAGTGCCTGGTGCGCCGGAGTGGTTTGGAATGCGTCGTAGGCAACGCCCACGGCCCATCAGCATCAACGCCGGGCTGTGTAGCGGGGGCCGCTTAGTACCGAACGCGATGTCTCTGTGTCTTTGTATGACGAGAAGAAGTATTCATGCATGCGGCGCAGAGCATAACTACAGTCAGAGTGGGTTTGTCGAGAACCCCAAGACAGAGAGGGTTCGGAGCGCTGGCTATCGGAAATCGGGCCCATCGGGCGTAGAGTGCACAGAAAAGCGGAGTTTAAACTCTGTCGAAATGTCAGCCAGCCGAGATGCCACTCAATTGGTCGACTGAGTTTGGCTCTGTTTGTGGCGCTGTCCCGACAACACGACGATGAAGCGCACGAGCTAGTAACATTATTACCGTCACCAGTCTCAAATCGTGTCAATCTACCGTGTCAATGGACGCTGTCTGTGGCGACAATTTGGAGACCGTGATCATTACCAGAAATCTGTAAAGGTGGTCACGCGAAGTACAGTACTCGTCCATCGCAACCTGGACTAATTCAATCCGCAGTCGGCTGATTTTTGCCAGGCGAAATTGAATTACATAATGTCTACACATGGAACGAGCGTGTCACAGATAAACCCCCCGAGTAATCCTTGTTTGCCACTTACATCCACCAGCTATCACCCATGTCTTTCGCTTCCGCTGTTCGTGCGCCCGTGCGCAGGGCCTTTTGCGCTGCTTCTACCAGGAGAGCTGGTGCGCAGGTTCGGGCATCCTTCAGGACTTTTTCTACTGAGGCTCCCCCTCCCCCTCCAAAGCAAAATTTTGGTCTTTATGCCGGTCTAGGAGCGGTAGCGGTAGCGGCTGGAGGAGTTGCTTACTATCTTTTGAACGCGTCCTCCGAATCTACCCCGGCCAAGTCTACTGTTACGCCGGCTACCAAATTCGTTCCTACCAAGGCGGACTACGAAAAGGTGTGTTTATTGGCGCCTGCCCAGTAGAACGACCCGGTGAAACCAATTGTCTCCAGGTGTACAAACGCATCAGCGAGGTAATTGACGAGGCCGATAGTTATGATGGTAGATGTCTGCACCATCCACTGCCTTCGTAGTTGCTTATCAATCCTCGGCAGACGGCTCTTTTGCCCCGGTTTTACTCCGTCTTGCATGGCACTCTTCTGGAACGTATGACAAGCAATCCAACACTGGTGGAAGGCATGTTATACTTGCCTTTCGACCGCAGTCGTACTTATCATACTTGTCGCCAGCAACTATGCTACCATGCGTTTCGAGCCCGAATCACTACATGGCGCCAATGCAGGGCTTAACGTAGCCCGTGGCCTCATGGAGAAGCTCAAGAAGGATTTCGAGTGGATTTCTTACGGTGACTTGTGGACCCTTGCCGGGGTTTGTGCAGTTCAGGAAATGGGTGGCCCCAAGATTCCTTGGAGACCCGGACGTGTTGATGGGCTCGCCAAGGACGCAACTCCGGATGGGCGACTTCCGGATGCATCACAGGGTTCGTCCCACCTTCGGGACGTGAGTCTTATGTTCTTCCTTTCGTTTTTGAGTCGAATCTGACCATGTCATTTAAATAGATTTTCTACCGCATGGGGTTCGATGACCGGGAGATTGTAGCGCTTTCCGGAGCTCATGCTGTCGGTCGTTGCCACTCTGACAGGTAGGAATATTGCATCCTATATACCATACTCATGTACGATGACGCCTTCGTTAGGTCTGGCTTCGAAGGCCCCTGGACGTTCTCCCCGGTCACGTTCTCAAACGAGTACTTCAAGCTATTGTTCAATGAGACGTACGCTTTACCAGCTGTCGTCGCTCGGCATATTGCTAATAGATGTCTATAGATGGGTCTGGAAGAAATGGAATGGTCCCAAGCAACTCGAGGACAAGAAGACTCGAACTCTCATGATGCTGCCGTACGTGTCTATCACAGACTTATACCAGGACTAACTGATACGTCCTCTCCAGAACGGACTACGTTCTCACCCAAGATAAGAGCTTTAAAAAGTGGGCAAAGGCGTACGCTGACGACGAAGAGCTCTGGTTCAAGGAGTACGTTGCCGGATCCCTGATCCCCATCGCAGATGACTCATGCACTTGCACCCCTCAGTTTCTCGGCTGCGTTCTCCAAGATGCTCGAGCTTGGTGTGCTTCCCGACCAGTTCCAGTCCGCGGAGCCTTGGATCATAGGTGATGCGTGAAAGGAACGCGTAATGTTGCGTCTGTGTAGACCAGAGTATCCGCCTGTGAATCCTCCCTGGTCCCCTATTGGTTGCGTGGGTGTGCCACCATATACCATGATATGTTCTGTTTGGGGAATTGAAGTAGGTTTGTGTGCTAGTTTTTTTTGCATGTTTTCTTTTTGGAGGTAGGCATTGGTAAAGACGCTGTGCGAGCAAGTGCAACTATTTCTTACGCTTGCAGTCAACCGAAGGACAAAAACCCTCTTGAGCAACAATCTGGTAGCACTGTTGGGCGGCGCCCAGAGTCTCGGAGTTGTATCCGTACACCTGGCATCGCTTTCAACACCAGTGTCGTCAGGTTCAGAAAAGAAAAGGAAGTAAAAGACTGTCATTGGGTCATACTCGGTCCCGAATACACTGCAATGCCTCTGCGTTGATATTCGGGAAGTAAAATGAAGTTGATCCTTGGTTGATCCGAGAAATTAGAAACTGGCGGGCCTCCCCCGCAGGACCGCTGAGCATTAATTGTCGTGTTTGAACTAAATTTGAGGCACGTCGGGTTTGTGGTGACACTGACACCAGAATGATCTTTCAAAACGGTCGTGAGATTCAGAATCAATGATCTCAGGGTCACCAAAACGGCTTTTCGCCACACCACTTCATGTCCCTGTCTGCACCAACCAGCTCGACGCTACTTCCCAGCATAGACTCCATTCCATACTCCATAGTTGGTTGTTCGGAACACAGCGGGCACTATGTAGCCGACAATATTTTGATCGACCGCCCGCAAGACCAGTCGAGTCGATGGAGTGGTGCGCAGCAGCCGCCGAGTATGAAGCAGTGGATATTGCTCCGTCTGGAAACGTTGGGTATCGTCAGTTGAGTGTTCGTTTATCTCGCACGCGCGCGCACTTTGTTTTCTGGCGTAATCGCTGCGGTGGTGTGAAGATAGCATTGAGTCACTGACATTTTTGGGATGTGATATGACTTTAGGAAGCATCACGTTTGGCAAGGTGCGCGCCGGCGATGATGTCGTGCGATGAGTAGATCGCGCTTACTCGAGTACATGTGTCCGTTTCCTATTTCTGCAGTTTCACAGAAGTGCGTCAATGTCCGCGTCTGTATCTGTTGGACCTCTCTGAACGACGCACGCGTATTCTTTTTTCCTCCAGAGCATCCTTGTAACATGAAAGAGTTCAAACTCTACGTTGGTCTTAATCCAGACCACATGATTCAGGTCCTACACGCGGGTCTTCGGGACGACGTTGTCCCAGAGACGTTTTCCATCACGCATGTGAACAGGAGTGGTGTGCCGTTTCCTGCAAGGTTCATCAAGATCGTACCACTCTCGTGAGTGGGAATGCTGTGTTTTCGTCGACGTTTTGACCAGAATGTTTTGTGCTGGCTGCAGGGCACACGGACAAAGCTTTCACATTTCTATTTGGTACATCTCTGTCGCGGGCATCACGGAGCCTTCATATGTGGAACGTATACGAATGCGTTACGACGAGGTGGGTTCCTAATCCTTCCATACCCTGCGTTCTGTGTCGTCTTTCTCATTGTGCCGCTCCTGGACATCGTCCTCATGGACGTATATAAATACATATTTGGGACGTGTAGCATCGCGAAACGGTCATCCTTCGACAAATTCTCAAGCATCTCCGTGAACGACGGCTCTTGACTCCCTACCAATCCATCCTTTCCCGTTCTCAAATCCAATTCGAGCATCCTATCGTGACGACTTTGCACAACGCCCTTGTTCTTCAAGGAAACTGGGACGATACCGAGGCACTTCTCACCCAGGCCTCGAGCGCTGGTCTATTCCAATCCTACCTCCAATCCTGTCAACCACACGCGCAATGGCGGCGTCTGCACGGTGTCGACGCCGATGGCGACGCACCCTCCAAACGTGGTGGACACGCCATGTGCATCGACCCCGACAACGGTCACATCTACCTTTTTGGGGGCTGGGATGGGTACAAATCACTTGACGATTTTTGGGTGTACGATATTCGCACTGAACGGTGGCGCGTCATCAGTCACAGTACCGCACTCGAAAAGAACGGACCGATCGCGCGGAGTTGTCACAAGGTGGTGTTTGATACCAAGTCGGGGTGTATTTATCTGTTGGGGAGGATGGGCGATGGGGATGTGATGCCCGTGAGACCCGAGGACGAGGAGGCGTTGAGGCGGGCTGGGGAACGGGTAGGGCCGAGGGGGTCGACGGCGTTTTGTTCTGAGTTTTATAGGTATCATACGAGGGGGCTGGATGCGGGAAAGTGGGACTTGCTGACATTTGATACGGCAGTGAGTGCCTTGCATTTACCTCCGACCATAAATACTCACAGTACAATGATCGCCGTGACTAGATCTCGGGAGGTCCACCGCTGATATTTGATCATCAGATGGTGATGGATTGCGACGCGCAGGTGTTGTACGTCTCTGGGGGTCGGGTTGTCGATGGGGATTGGGACTCTCCGAAATACTCGGGGTTGTATAGTTATAGCGTTCGGACGAGCAAATGGAAGTTACTCCAGTGAGTCGTAACCCATTAAATCAATCAATGCCGATACTCAGTTCATCCCTCCCATTTCCATTTCCACTCCCCAGGCCCGTCCAATCATTGTCCCCTCCAACTCCCCAACCAGCCCTCCTACCCCGCTTCGGACACTCGATGGTACTCGACCCACGCACACACACGCTCTTCATCTTCGCCGGTCAACGCGACGACAGATACCTGTCGGACATGTACGCATACGACATCGCAAGTAACACCGTATCAGAACTGTTTGGCAACTTTAGTGCGAGCGGTGGGCCGGCTGCGTGTTTTACGCAGAGGGCGGTGGTGGATCCCAAGTTGAGAGAGGTGTATGTGTACGTCGGGTTTTTCTTTGCGCTATCCTCGCGCGTGGTTTGTCCTCCGTCGGAGGAGGGGGATACGTGTGTTATGGAGTGATAATGCTGACGCATTCGGGTAGGTTTTGCGGGCTTACGCGGGCACAGCAGAGTTCTGCGCTCACTGTGTTGCGCTCGGATGCTCCGAACTGGGTATATCAATATACGCATCCCTCTCAACCGGGGATATGGACGCAGATTCTACCAGAGGTATTTTCCGAGACGCTTGGTGGTGGGGGTGAGCATGGGTATGGCGTCGACCGCGGCAAGGGCAGGGTAAATCAGGGCGAGGTGGGGGGACAGGGGGAGCCGTCTGTGCCGTTACCTAGGTACGCACATCAGG
Organism: Butyriboletus loyo; assembly: GCA_038093515.1. Taxonomy (NCBI): domain Eukaryota; kingdom Fungi; phylum Basidiomycota; class Agaricomycetes; order Boletales; family Boletaceae; genus Butyriboletus; species Butyriboletus loyo. Next base: position 45,601 of record JBBPSI010000150.1, read on the forward strand.
TGGTGTACGACGAGCGGACGAAGAAGGTGTATATGCATGGTGGGAATGCAGGTGAGGCAAGGGGATGTGGTGGTGACGAGAAGGAGAATGAGGAGACGAGGGTAGGAAGTGGGACGGGTGCAAGTGTTGGAGGGGAGGGAGAGAGCGGCGGCGGCGGGACTGAGAACGAAAATGGAAACGGGAGTCCCGCAGGAGGGGAAGCGGGTGGGGAGGAGGAGGGGTCAAAGCCGGGGAGGAGGGAGCCGAGGCTGGATGATTTCTGGGTGATGGATCTCGTGAGGTGAGTACTTGTCCTTGGCGAGCCTCGATCTAGGGATAGGTTTCCGACGCGGGTGTGTAGGGCTGCCCCGGAAGAGGTCATACGACAAGCCAAGTATCTCATTCGGAGGCAACGGTAGGAATTCTTCAAAAGTCCGAAGGGGGTTCTATTCACGCGTTCAATGTCAACATAGGTTTCGCGAAATGTGTGAAGAGCAACCTGCGGTGAAGGCGCTGCGTTACCTGCAAACCGAGGTCTCTGACGTCGTCGATCATACCAACCCGGAAGAGACCAAAGTGTTTCGATCTCTTCTCAAACATTTGATATCTCCCAGTGCATCGGTATCCACAGGGGACCCGTCTATATCAGCACGGGACGTTGTCGAACGGGAGGAACCCCCAAAGAAGCGTTCGAGGCCGGATACGCCAGACGAGGTGTGGACGAACGTGATTGACGGGGAGGATGACGATACGCAGCATCCCTCACATCCCTCTACCGAGTCTATTCCCCGTTCTTCGACACCCGCGAAACGGAATCGGGCTGTGTTGCAAATGGACGAAGATCCTGAGGAGACGAGGTTGCGTGAGGAAGGGAAGAAGCCGGTCTCTGCGAAACGGTTCAGTCAGCGGACGGAGATATTTGAGAGTTTGTTGGCGTTTGTAGGGGAGGAAGTGAAGCAGCCCAAAGGGTCGTTGTTGGATTTGGTCGATGCGGAGGATGGGTTGTAGCATCCCTGAATGCACTCAGTCGATGATCTCGATATCGTTTTCACAAGTTGATCGGCTGGCACGTCGCTGCAATGATAGTTATAGTTTGGTGTGATCGTACGTATACAGTACAAGTCCGATGGGTCTACTCGTCCAGGTTGATGGCACGGCCAAACTTGGCATACAGCACGACCTTGAGTTCTTTCATCCCCTTCTCGCACTCTTCTGCCGTGGCGGATAAAGCGGAGAGCTGGGACGTGATGTCGGCTTGATCCTTTTCGAGTCGTTTTAGGGCTCGCCGTTGGGATAGATGGTGGAAAGATTCGCCTATTTTGTATCTGGGCGCGAGATGGGTGAGATGGGGGACGAATGGAGATGGAGAACGTACGGGACGACCTGGTCTTCATCTGTGAGCTCGAGCTCAGTCGCGAGATCGTCGAGAGCTTCTTTTTCTTGCTGTCGATGGGATGAGTCGACGTTGCAAGGAAGGTCGAGGATGTGTCCCTCACCTTGAGTGCCTCAAGTCTGTCCTCGATCCCCCGTAGACGCGTGTTCAGCTTCGAGAACGTGTTGATACGCTGTTGGTCCTCTGTCAAGCGTGGGCTGGTGGATAACTACCCCGGGACGAGAAGCAAGACGGACGGATCGGACGTACCCCAGGTGACTTCGGCAGCGTCGTCGCCCTCCTCTTCCTCTGCCAACTAGATTTTGATTTTCACGATCAAGTCGTCTCGGAATGCGACATGAGATCACTGTACCAACCATACGAAGGTTGTTCATCTGTTTCGTCGTCGTCGTCGGCGTCGGCGTGCGACCTGGCGTATGATTTCGAACGGTAGAAAGGGGGTCGCCGGTGGCCCGATGAGTGCTTTTGGATCCGGTGTGATCCTGACACACGAGCCATTCCGGGACGGCCTTCTCCTTTCACACTCACCCAACGGCAGTTGGTTTGATTGAAAGGACGTCACTCTGACGGACAGTCGACTTTGTATTAGGGAGTACGCAGAGGATCAAGAAAACCCCCACGACGCAACACACACACACACGCTTTCATGATGGAGAACATGCTGGACGTCGTCTCGTCACTGGAACGCGCACTTCCGACTCCAGAACTTTTCTGGGACTGGTGCAACGAAAGCACGCGGTCTCCGTTCGAAACGGTCAAGACGGGCTTGCTCTTGTACGTGCTGGTGACCCAGACCGTCCGGGTCTTCCGACACCTGCGCGCGCGAGGACTCGGGCGGACCGTGGCGGACGGATATGTCTGGACTTCAAAGGTAACCCACCCGCTCTTCCCTTCTCTCCATGGCATGATCGATTGACTCTGTTTCGTTCACTCTATCTCAGAAAGCAATACTCCTCGCTATGAAGTTCCCTGCAGCACAAAAGAAACTACGAGAAGAATTGGGCAAAGTCAAAGTCGACCTCGAAGACAAGTTCGTCCCCAAAGATGGCGAGATCCCACGGTACCTTGCCCTCCCCGCCCAAGGCAAGTCCGCCGAATGGATCCTCGAGGAAATGGAAAGGATGGACAAGGCACTTGGCGGTCACACGGATTGGAAACAAGGAAAGGTCTCGGGTGCCGTTTATCGTACGTGATTTCCTCGCGCATTTGCTTTGGGGCGCCTTGTTGGTCGTTGTGTCGCGGATGACTCATTGAGAGAGGTTAGACGGGGGAGAGAATCTCTCGAAGACGATCGTCGCTGCGTTTGAGCGCTACGCTGTCGCCAATCCACTCCATCCGGACGTGTTCCCGTCGGTTCGGAAGATGGAGGCCGAAATCGTAGCGATGTGTCTGAGAATGTACAATAATCCTGATGGCGCTGGAACGATGACGTCTGGTGGTACCGAGTCGATCGTCATGGCCATCAAGACCTACAGGGACTGGGCAAGAGACGTCAAGGGCATCACAGAACCGGAAATGTGGGTGTTTTACTCTGTGTGTGTCTTTGATGACCACTGAGGGCTAACAGCGTCACGCAGAATCGTCCCGGTGACTGCGCATGCTGCATTCGACAAAGGTGCAGCATATATGGGTGTCAAGGTCCACGAGGTTCCTGTCGATCCAGAGACACGTCGGGTGAACTTGAAGCGCGTGTGCAGAGCCATGTTCGTGGTCAGCTTTCCTCTTTCATCTTTTCCCTGATATCGTGATTCCTGTTCTTGTTGGTCAGAAACGCCAATACCATCATGGTGGGTTCATCTTGCCTTGTACGAAATACAGCCTCTCACATCTCTGTCCTCTCCTAGCTCGTAGGCTCCGCGATCAATTTCCCGGACGGTAACCAAGACGACATCGTCGCTCTCGGTGCACTCGCCGCGAAACACAACATTGGTCTCCACGTCGACTGTTGTCTTGGTTCCTTTATCGTTCCCTTCCTCGAACAGGCTGGTCTCGCGGATGGCGAAAATGGTCGTTACAAATTGACACCGTTTGATTTCCGCGTGCGTGGGGTGACAAGCATAAGTTGTGATACCCACAAGGTTCGGTTCTTCCAACTATGCGTGTGTATGCAAGGAAAATACTGACGGAATGATACCTGTGATAGTATGGATTTACACCTAAGGTGAGTTGGACGTTTGTTTTGGGAGGCTAATTATGAGCTCAGGTTTATGCGACGTATAGGGAACTTCCGTTATTATGTATCGTGATCCTACGCTTCGAAGGTTCCAATACTACGTCAATCCTCACTGGACGGGTCCGTTTTTCGAACCTCTCTTCTATCCATGTGGGTCACTGAACACATTCTATGATGGAACAGGTGGTGTGTATGCGAGTCCGAGTTTGTCTGGATCAAGGTAAGGTGCCTTCCTGATGGATGGTGTCAAGCGATGCCCAAGAATTGACACGTGTGTTTTCTTTGTAGACCTGGCGCCTTGATCGCTGGAACATGGGCTGCGATGCAATACATGGGATCCGAGTACGTCCCTCTTTCCTCCCGTCTGCTCCGAACCTGACCGCTACCTTCCCTCCAATCTGCAGTGGCTACCTCCAATCATGCCGTGACATCGTCACCTGCGCTCGACACATTGCCAACACCATCACGGCCTCCATCCCTGAACTCTACGTTCTCGGTTCCCCCCCAGCCTCGGTCGTTGCATTCGGATCGAAAGACAAGTCGGTGAACGTGTACGAAGTCGGGGATAGGATGTCGAAGAAGGGATGGCATTTGAATGCGTTGAGTGGGCCTGCTGCGGTGCATATTGCGTGTACAGTGCGTTGCATTTCACCTGTCTTTTTTTCCCCTGTCCCCATTTCCATTTCCTCTGCCCTTGGTTCGTGTGACGGCGTTATATTGATGATTGATCTGGGCGTGGATAGCGTTTGACGTTGCAAGCCGTGGAGACGTTCATTTCCGATCTCAAGGCATCTGTGGCAGAGGCGAGACAAACACCGGTGGGCAATGGAACGATGGTGGCGTTGTACGGTACGTGCTGATATTTTTGCTTACTTGGTTACCCCCATACGCACTGCGCACTACGCTCCGGGAGCCGAGTTTAACTTTCACCCTCTCGCGTCGGGGTGACTTTTTTTTTTTCGTTCATCCATGGCCACTGACCTCTCGTCCATTGCTGGTTGTTTGCACAGGTCTCGGAAGTTCGAGTGCCGTCGGACCGACGATCGTCGAGGAAGTGGCGAGCATATTTTTGGACACGCTGTACAAAGCATGAAAAAGGACGGGTCAATTTACCATAGTATCATGGTACTGAGATCTCACGCCGAGGCGGTTAAATTCTCGGATCAACTTTTCCCTTGTCTCTTCTCTTTGCCATCTTTACGCGTAGCGAATTCCACACACACACATGGGGTGAGGCTGTCGTTCGTTTACGTTGCTTTGCTCTGCACTTTGTTCTTTTTATTTTTTCTCTGGCACCATCGTAGTCGGTCGGGTCTCTTTGCACTGCTTTTAACTTCTTCTTTTTTTTTTCATCCCCTCGGACAAGGCTGCGTACTCGTTTCGAGCGGTGTATTTATTAATAAAGCGTAGTGTCGGCCTGATCCGGAGAGAACCGGTCCATGATCAAAGAGGGTCAAGCAACGTGAGAACCGACTCTAAAATAATTTAGAAGCATGCAACTTGAAACCGTCTCGCGCCAAGTTCCCCCCGGCCCCGATCCTCCCTAGCTGCGGCTCCAAGTCGGAGAGTGACTAGTGACGTTCTGTTTAACAATAACAATAACAATAACGATACGATACGATACTGTCAGTATGGGTGTGCATGTGTTCGACGTGTGTGTGTATGTGTGTGTGTTCGGTGTGTCGGTTGGGCGGGAATCTAATCTGAACCAGAGTCTACCAACACGAGTTGCAGAGCGTAGAGCACGTTTGCGTTTGCGTTTTCTATGGGCTATGGGCTTGTGGACTTGTGGACTTGTGGGCTCGTGGACTTGTGGGGCCCGTCGCCAACGAGATGAATATGAATAACGTGGTAAAAATATCGGAGATTTTTAGTTTTATGCATGCGCACGTCGTTTCCACGCGCCTTCTGAGTGCGTGTGCGTGTGCGTATTCGGACTCGGACTCCTCCCCCCTCATCCTCGCCCTCGTTCTCGTTCTCGTCCTTCCGTCTCCGATAGGCCGATCAGTAAAACAGTTGCTAATTTCTGACGCTAACCGAGTACTACAGACTGGTTCCGACCGATAACCGTTTCACTGATGGGGCCGCGGCACTGGGCCTAGGCCCCTCCCGGACTGATCCGCGCGGCTTTGGCTTTGGCATTCATTGGTGTCCGTGCAGCTGCGCTAAGAGAAAACAGATCGGCATGCATCATCGATAATTAATAACTACCGACGGTGGCGTGTTTTCCGATGAAAAGGTCCACGGAAACGCATGTTCAGAGGGCCGCAAGCGTGTCGAGAGCTTGAGAGTCGAGACGAGGCGAAAGCGACCGACCGGTATACGACGTCGGATAGGTGCCGGCGGCAACTAGTGTGTATGTATGTATGTATGTATGTGGTATGTACCCAGTGCGACCGGACTGGCTCGAGTCCTTGGTTTCGTGCTTGTGCATCATCTCGCGGTCCTGCCACTTGTGACTCGTCTGAGAGAGCGGCTCTGCAATAGAAAGGAGACGTTCAGCATCTTCCTGGGCACCACGTGAGCGGCTCCGAGTCACCCTGCTACAACTGGACATCGGGATTGTGAAGTCAAAAGTGGGACCACCTTGATCAAATCATGTTGCTCGATCGCGAGCGGGTATGTCGATAGTATATCGATCGCTTCCTCAGGGGTATCGTTATAGAACGGATCGATTATTGGATGTATATAGGCTTGTCGATATTGCGACGAAGCTTTATGCTCGGGCCTGAGTCGGGCATGGAGACCTCTGAGACACGGACCGGACCGATCTAGAATATCTAGCAAAGAAAATTCCAGGGATCGGGATCATCGCGACGACGACGTGATCTAGGGTCCCTTGCTTTGTGAGCATTTGCGATGCAGCGGGGGACGATACGACTATCGTGGTATTGGATAAGCATATGTCCTATGGAATTCGTTCGATAAGCGGACGTTGCATTCCGGGGTAGTTGGGATGAGACATATATAGGGCTTGTTCGTAGTGTATCTGGTATGCAACTTACGCGTCAGAAGTTCCGACTCTGCGACCATCGGGGAGCCAATCGATCAACGAACGACTAATAGTAGTGTCTGGGCCCAGGCGTCAGACCGCTCCGAGCTGCGTATGTCTTCCCACAAGGTCACCGAAAAGGGGGGAGAGTCACCTCTCATCGACATCGATCGTCGCCCGTCACCTGTCGTACACGCTGCCAGTGGCGGCCTGGCTGGTGTACGAGCGAGATAGCCTGAGAACGTGCCGGTGTGCGTATCAAGGTCTCCGCAGAAGCTGGTGATGTGTACCCCGACCGGGACAGCGAAGGTGCAACGGTCCGACATGCACGAGCCACAAAGCAAACGCCGGCCCGATGTGAGGAATATTTGCGATATGAGATGGCTATACGGATTCGGAGAGCCGCATTATGAGGCAGAGAAGGGCGTGTTCGGTGGGAACGGAGATGCCGGAAACGCGGACAATGGGACATCATACATCAACTTTCTCTGTTCCGTCCATAAATGATGCGTGAGAGAAGAAGTGGCGGCCTAAGTACGGGTGAAGTCGGAGGGATGGAAGGATCATCGAACTGGATGCTAATCGTGATTCAACGCAAACACGGATGTGCTGCGTCGCTCGATACGACCGAGGATCATCGAACTCTGATGGCTGATAAGCTAGTAGGTACGCGAAACGACAGACAAGGGACGGAATCCGATCTCGTCACACCACGCGCATGCACGCCAACATTTCGTATCGCACTGCGACAGTCGGTCGCATCATTTGGACGTGCACACGCCGTACATAACGAAAGTCTCGCCCCTGCGACGGAGCGGGATTGCATCTGACGTCCCCATCGCACGAAGAGATCTCGAACCGTTTTGCAGAAAAGGAACCTGTAGGGTGGATACGCCATCGTCTAATTGGACTGTCAACGGATATTCCTACTCATATGGGTCAAGGATGATGCATCCATTACGCTTCCGGAAACATGAATTTGCAAGCCTAATCTTTGTTATTGTCACCTTATTATCACGCGCGCAAAATTGGCGAGTTCTAATCTTGGTCCGCAAGCGAAAGGCCTGGGGGAAAGTCGTTCTTATCTATCGGCGTATGGTGCAATCATCTTACTCACCTCGACTGCGTTATCTCTCTGGTAAGGCCGAACACATCGATGACTGAAAGTGAAAATCGAGAAAGGCAGCCTGCCAGTGATAAGCCTCGAAACCCATTTCAAGTTGTAGATCCGACCTGAGTCGGGTCTGTCATATGAGATGGCAAGACAAATCGGATCTGGGCCATTGTGGCAGATTGTCACCGCTCGAGAGTGTTTTATCAGGCTCTGCCCAGAAATGGCCAGGAGCCCTCATTTTTGGATGTGTCGGCGAGAAGAATTCTAGACCGAGACGATACGCTCGAAATGTAGGGTACCGATGTATCGTTCAGACAGTATCATGGCGCGGTGAGCTGGATGATATGTCACTTGCATGACGTGATCTTGCGAACGAGGTGATACCGAGACTAGCATTTAGTACCCTCTGAGCTAATTGGATGTGCTGTGAGCAACATCAACCAAGTCGCCTTGAAGAATCGCGGGTTAATCTGGGTTTCCATTTCACCATCAATCAAGCGCGCGTCGGTCCAGTGGCATAGCGACAGGCAGGAACTAACTCTAAAGGTGGAGCTTTTCCAGGCCAAGGGTTCGCTGGCACTCCGCGATCCACGTTGTGTGCGTGGCTTTTTCGTCCAAAAAAGTCGGCCAGTGTAGACCCGTTGATCGCTCCCGCTTTCAGGCTGGACCCGGAATGCAATTCCAATCCTCTTCCGGTTTCCCATCAAGAATAAAGAGCAAAGACGGCCTCCTGTGTTCGCTCGACAAACCCTCCTTGCTGGCTTTCCCCTTCTTCAAGTTGCGCCGTTCCCGTGCCTCAGTCTCAGAGTCTAAATTGCGGCATCGGTCTGATTCGAAAGTCCCATTCCAGGTGAGTTGCCCTCATCCTTTTATACTTATCTGTCATCTCGAGACCTTACGCCTTTCCCTCTCCCTGATCCAGATTACGCTCTAACGCCGCTAACTGTCACCGCTAGTACCGTTATGGCTTTCTCCCTGACAAGACCACCCTCCCCAATCCGTGAGGAACATATATCAACTCAGGGCCACGACGATGACCACCTATCTTCCGCACTTCATGCTGCTCTCTCGAGCTTTGTCCCAGGCTCATCAGCACATCCGGATCACCACCACGACATGATCAAGGAGAAGGAACGAGTAGGTATCGATATCGTCGTCGATTCAGATTCTCTCTCCCTCAAAGGAACCGGCGCCGATGTCGAACCTGCCTTGCTCAAGGGCCACATCATATTGCACCTCAGAGAGCCCACGTCCATCAAGGAAATCACCCTCCAGTTCAGAGGAAAAGTGAGGCTGCCAGCGCCGTCACCTGAGAGGTGAGTGCAACCAGCTCCACTCTTTCTCCCCTTTCAAATTCCCATCTCGCTCCCCTCAGCATGCCCTTGGGCCCCTCGCCGCAGTGGTTCACCATCTGCAACCACGAATGGTCATTCCTCGAAGGGGAGAAACGCCACAGTCACACTCTCAAGGCTGGATTCCACCAATTTCCTTTCCAACTCCAGCTGGGTGGTGCCTTACCATCGAGCATCGCGACCAGCGTGCATGGCGCAGGCGCTCATGTGAGCTACAAGTTCAGGGCTGTTGCCGTACGCCCTGGTCTTGCGCAAAATATACAAGCCGTCATGCCGATATCCATCGTCCGCACTTTCCCCGCCGAAGCGCTCGAATACCAGCAGTCCCTCGAAATCGAGAATACATGGCCAGACAAGCTCATGTACTCCATCATGATTCCACACAAGGCGTGGGCTGTTGGCGACAACTTGACCGCCATACTCAAGTTCTCACCTCTCTCCAAGGGTGTCAGGGTCCTGACGGTGGCCACGACGATCGGCGAGACAACTAAATTCCATTACAAGGGCGGAGCACACGAACATACCCGCGGTGTCGTAACCGCAAACCATGATATCCTGAATGGAAACGCAATACCCGCGGTAGAACGCCATGCAAGTATCCGCGGATCACCGTGGATGTCGATGTCGTTGCCCCCAACGCCGGGACTGTCGAGTGAGGATCGTGCGCAGAGCTTTGGATCGCTTGCCGCCATTGCAAACCAAGACCTCGCACTCCGGCAGGTATCAAGCAGAGTGTCGTCATCGTCGTCATCGTCGTCGTCGCCATCGTCGTCGCCATCGTCGTCATCGTCGTCGTCGTCGTCGTCACATGACTTTCATTTGGTACCTGCACCGCCGTTGCCATCGAGCGAATCTTTGTCATCTTCGGCAGAACCTGTCGCGTCGACGTCGACGTCGACTGCAGAAGAAGAGGTCCCACCCAGTCAAGATGACATCGTCACTCAGCTTACTCTGTTTATCCCCAAATCCGTCACCCCCTCACATTCCCTCGAACCAATCACAGTCAGCCACCGAATACGGTGGTCCATTCTCATGTCCAATCTGGATGGTCACACCTCAGAGTTGCGGTGCTCTCTTCCCTTGCACATTCTTGATGCTCGGTTGCTTAGTGAAGCTAGGGTAAATTCCGCAGCTACCCGCCGACTTCTTCTTGGGGGTCCCGAAGTACCCGTCGATGAGGAACAGGATGCTGAGCTTCCGAGCTATTCCGCACACGTCCGTGATCGTGTGGCAAACATGTACCTCCCTGATTCTGCCACAACGCGTGTGCTAAATCCATGGATCCACAGCAACGTCAGCCCGACGTTCATGTCTGAGCACCAAATCTTACCGGGTGCCTGGACGCCGTCGGGTATCGCATCTCCCTTGATGCCTAACCCTGTTTCGTCCCACCTTCCTGATGCACCTCAATCAGGGACCAGCACGCCTCTCGACTGGGTCAACTCCGAGCTCCTCCTTTCTCTCTCTAACATCGCCCCTCCCCGACTCCACACCAGCACCAGTCCGCAGCCACATTCCCCATCTGATCCTGTTAGCCGTCCAGAGAGCAGACTCGTCAGTCGACATGGTAGCCGTGCGCCAAGCCCGGAGCGCCACCTCACGATGACTACCATCACCTCAATTCCCGTACCTTCTACCACCGCTGCCCACGAGACGTTTGTACACGATGGTCATGCGAGCCGGACGCTCCCCGGGCTGTTCAGTATCCAAATGAAGCCATATACGTCGCTCACTTCCACAGGCTGGCTCTCCTCGCGGTCGAATTCCTTCTCGAACCTCGCCTTATTGGCGGATATGAGTCATGCACATCGTGCGTCGATGCAGAGTCATAATCTGTCGCGACAGTCGACCTTGCCGATGTCTGTGCCGGTGTCAATGTCACATACGTCGACGCCGACGCCAGGCACGATGGAGAGCGTGCCTGAGAGCATGTTGTGGCACCGTGCGTTTACAGAGGTGCCTGGTTATGGCGTGGCCTCTCGCGGGTTTATAGGCGGAGTGACGCCACTGACGAGTATGCGCGGTCTGCCTTCCTATGAGGAGGCGGAGAGGAGCGCGCACGGGGGTAATGGCCTAAGCGGGGATGATGAGCGGTTGACGATTCGACGGGCTGCGCCCGGGCGGGATCGGGTGGCATAGTGATTCGAACGCGTCTGATTTTATTGTGTGGTCTCACTTGATGATATATCTGTGTTGTATGTGAGTCGTCGTTTGTTAGCATGCTCTTTTGAACCTTGATCATCCACGCTCCCCTCCTCTCAATCTGTTTTCATTCTGTATTGTGTTTCTGTACTGAGTATCGGGATACCCTTGACCCCCCCGAACTGGCACCCACTTCAAATCGGCACTCCAATTAATAATTAAATACACGACATTCTTACCACTCTAGTTTTCACGCATAGTAGTTCTTAAACTGCACCTACGTTTGGAAAGTTGAACGAACGAGAACGACTGCCATCTGGGTCACGGCTGGAACAACCCAGCACTTTTTTTTTTTTTTGATGACCCTGAGTTTCCTGAAAAGATGCCCAGAAAAAAAAAGAAAAAAACGAGATGGTCCCTAACTTGGCATTTCTTTTTATTCACCCCGACTTTTTTTCTTTTTTTGAACTGAAACAGAGTATGTGCCGGCAGACGAGACGGAAGCGAAAGCGAAAACGGCCGTCTCCGTTTTACTACTACATACATACCTATGTACATACTCACCGACAGGTTACTTTTAGATCCAGGATCCAGGATCCAGGTGTATAAGTATAACAATACATCATCCTCCTGTGAATATATATATATAAACGTAAACGTCCGTCTCCCCCCCCCCGACGGGCGCCCCGTTCTACGGAACTTCCGGAAGTGGCAGTTTATGTCACTTTTGACGTCCTCGGGAAAGGGAAGGTTATCAAGTATTACGTAATTATTATTATTACGAATGCCAGCGGAGTGGCGGGATTGGAAGTGCGTGCACGGACACACGACGATTTGGAGTCTCCGGGACGTAATAGGAATAAGAATAAGAATAAGAATAAGAATAAGAATAAGAATAAGAATAAGAATAAGAATAAGAATAAGAATAAGTAGGATCAGTGTTTATTCGAACAGCCGCGGAGAGCGTGCGACCCCCCCGACTCGTTGGTAACAGCAGCAACGGTCTTTCCAGCGGCGCGATGACGGTCGAGAGAAATTGAATGGCGCTCGGGGACGCGCGCGATGCCTGTTCAAAGAACGAAACGACGACGTGTGCAAGGTACTAGGCTGGCTGGATGACTCGGTGTAAACGTGAACATGTTTGATTCTTCACTTCACTGGTCACTACGCGTATGTCCCGTCGTGGATGCATCTGGGTGTTGACGTAGTCGTAGATAGTATAATTCCAGGCATTCCCAGAGTCGTGGGGCGGCCGAACACGAAGTCATGGGTGGTACCGAAGAAGGGTTGCACGGCCTTTTCTGCGGCCTTGAACTCGGAAGAAGTGGACACTTACGCGATGATGTGTTGCTGGAAAGTCTGTCAAAACGTGGTATCGGATCAGCTCACGTTCCTTGACCTCATGGGAAGAAACGCAAAAGTGAACGTACCGGGCAGTGACATGCAGGACTGTCACTGACCGTAATTAACCGCACTGAAGTGCCCCTTTTTCGCGCCAGGTGTTAGACTGTTGTGCGGCCGCCGTCAACGTCGATAGATCCGAAAAACCAACGCGTCTATAGAGATTCTGAAAAAGAGACTGGTGATACACGTTTCCTGTTATACTACCAACTAGATGGAGCGCTGGAACTTGGATCTACATTTCCTGGATAGTCGGTCTAGGCCAACAACGTCTTGGGCAAACCGTCATTTCCCAACAAGGACTCTTCGTCCCCCCTGACGCGAGGTCCGTCTCCGACGCAAGTGTGAATGAGCGTCTTGACGGCCCCCGTGCTGAAGCGCTTGGCTACGCTGGCGTTGAAGCCGTCCACGAGCCGCCCCTGGACCGCGGCACCTCCAAAGAGCTGGAAAGGATCGTTGAATGATTCCTGAGGGAAGTACGAGACGATCAACTCGATAATCTCTTTCATGTTCTCCCGAGGCGCGTAAATGACCGCGTTCGGACCCGCGTCGAACGTGTATGCCGCCTTGCGCTTGCCGCCCGTTTCAAGCGCGACGCGGTTGTACTCTGTCACGATGGTGATGATCGTGCGACTGACATCATTCATGTAAAAGATGGGCGGATCGGTGTCGAGCGCGACGGCGTGGAACTGGTTCGAGTCTTTCATTGTGATGGCTGCAAAGGTGTCAAAGTCGTGGTTTTGGATGGCTTTCGTGATGTCGTTCATCCGGTCTGGGACGACGGTGAGACGCTGGGAGAAGAGGTCAGAGGTCTCAACGGTGCGCTGCATTCCGGCGGTAGAAGAGGTGCCCTTTTTATCGTCGGAGACGACGCAGATGAGGGCGTGTATGTCGCGCCAGCCAGCCTCTGATGCAACTTGTTCGGCAAAGGAGTCGGAGCCGTCGGTGGCGATACCTTCCCGCCATGCAACGAAGCCGCCAAAGAGGGAACGGCAGGCAGAACCGGAGCCCTGACGGGCAATGAGGGAGAGTTCTTTGGGGGATGCGGGAAGCTGGTACAGTTTGGCGAGGGAGTAAACGAGCGCTGCAAATCCCGACGCGGACGAAGCGAGACCGGCTGCAGTGGGGAAGTTGTTGTGCGAACAGATGTGTACTTTCCAGTGTGAGAACTCCAATTGGGAGTGAGAACGTGCGTTTATTTTCAAAAAGGAAAGGCAAGCACACCTTTTCTGCGTTGGGATTTGCGTCTTCGAGCTCCTTTCGGAGGCGTTTCATTTCGCTGATGCAAGTGGCGAGACGGCCGCCTGGTTTGATCTCGTCGAGCTTGCCGTTGAGCCATAGGGTGTCCTCGGTGAAGGAAGGGTCTGCGCGGGAGGTGGTGGTGGAGCGAAGGTGATCTTGGTTGAGGGTGACGGAAAGCGAAGAGTTGGTCGGCAAGATGAGCTTCGTGTCTCGCTTGCCCCAATACCTGGATGGAAATCAGCACGACGTATCAGACTGTTTCTGTCAGACCGACTTGATACATGCGATGTTGACTGGGGCAGACGCTGTTGCTTGGAAAAACTTGGACATGGTGATAGTGGTGATGGAAGGGAGGAACGTTCAGAACAGTGCCAGTCGTTTTATCTTGTCTCGGGAATCAAAGCAGCCGGGATAGAGTCGATGTGGCTGTGCTCATAAGTTAGTGTATATCTGGTGATAATCCAGGCCGAAAGTATTCCCGATTTGAAATGGATGGCAAGTTGGTACTGATCTGCTCCATAACTGTTAGAACCTTGGTTTCTTTTCTTTCTTTCTTGATTGTTCTAAGACATTCCGTGTCTGCCCTGAACTTGTGTCTCTCTTATATATTCCTACAAGTCTCATTTCTTGTTCTTTACTTTTTGATTTCTCTTAGGTATATGTGTCTTGTCTTATGCTTTAGCCTGTTTAATATTGATTTCTCCTAGTCATTGCTTTGAAGTTCCAACATTATCAAAAAGTTACCTCAACCTCCTTGTCAATGTTGAGCCTTTGCTCTATTGACAACCGGGTCCCCTCCATCCCTCATCCTTCCAATTTGTTGAGCCCTTGCTCCAAACATGTCTTATGACCTCTATCATCCCACAACACCCCAGCCCTGGGGGGAATTTGAAGCATCCCCCTCAGCAAATCCTGCTTCTGCTCCCATTATGCCAGATCTCACTGCCCTTCTACAGCAGTTTGAAGATCAAAATCAGATTCATTTCCATCAGAACCAAGAGCTTCTAGAATGAAACAACACTCTTGCTGTTATGATCACAGGAGTAAATCCAACAAAAGTCACAAGCAGTTCACTAGGGTTGCAGTTCTACACAAAGAACTGGCAAGATTTATAGAATGTAGCAGAGTACCTTAGTCCCTCAACTGTTTCCAGTGAACAAGACAAGTGGTTAAAGCTAAGGGATCTTAGCCCAAACCATGAGCCTTTATATATTGTACAGAACAGTGCACAGACCAAGCTGTGCATGTGACAAACTACTATACTTGGTTAGACTAAGAAGCCAATGGTAATCAGAAAGAAGAGAAGTAAACTGTTATGGTAGTGGTATACTTTTTCTCTCCACTAACATTTGGACTACTGTTTTCTCCTAGCATTCTGCTAGTTCCCTTTGAACAGTACGAACCATTCTTGTTAGTCATCATTTCTTGCGCACGGACACCGTTTCCTCCATACTCCAGAAGTCTCTAGAGTATTCCGTCCTCTTTCATATTTATGGCTCATGCGACCTGATCAGGTCATGGTCTGTGCGCAGACTACTGTACTATATAAACCCAACCTCTGTACAGTAGCACCCCATCTAGTTCTACGCAGTCTTCTGCTAGCAATTAGTTCTCTTCCAGACTCTTAGTGTGCGCACTAAGACATAGTCTGAGATCCATCTGAGAATCATCTCAAGAGTCCTGCGGCTACTCCAGAGTGCCACCTCAGAGTTCTCATTGTTAGCGCCAAGCGTAACATAAACAGAGATTAAGTGCATGAGGTATGATATCATAGTCTAGACTGATGATGTCATGGATGTTACAATTCATTCTTTTCTTTTCTACTTAAGCATATCTCACGATAGCTTATCCCTTAGCCGACTCAACTCGGAATATTCTTCTTTCGCTTCTTAGATAGCGAGATCCAACCCTCAATCTATTGCTTCCCTTTAAGGTAGTCCTATGGAATATTCCATAACCTTCTATTGTACGACTTCCCTTCGCCCAATGGCAATTCTCCTCCATATCATACAATAGCCATCTTTCCCCTTCTATCCTTGGTCCGTGCGCACTCCCCTGTATTATAATATGATGAGATCTAGCTACGTTGTACTCTAAGCTAGATCTACTTGGAATCATCATCAATATCCTCGTCCTCTCGTCTCTAGTAGTGAGTCGTCTTTCTTTGTTATAATCGTGCCTCTTATAACTATCTTTTGCATTCGGACTTCGTCATATTTCTCTTTCAAAGGTCATGTGACTTAGCGCATGTGATCATGGGATTATACATGTGACCACAGGCTGACTAAGCATATGACGTCATGGTCCAGACTGGCCCAGACTCTATGACGTCACGCCTCATGTATTTAATCTCCGTTTGCTTCTCTTCTTTTTGATCGCCGTTGACTTCTATTTCCCATCATCGTCGACTTGTGACTTCTTCATATGTACAGATATAGTAACTAGTCTCACGCACTGCATGGTCTGTGCGTATTCCCTTGTAATATAAAAGGGCTTGTGGTTGCGGCTAGGATTCCCTAGCTTTAACCACTTGTCTTATTCGCTGGCAACAGTTGAGAAGATTAAGGTCTGAGCTATCCTCATTACCATCACCAGTACTTGTGTAGTACTGCAACAGTTGTGGAACCCCGTGTGCCACTTGATAACTCCGTTGTCTCATAACATTCTTCAACTTGAACACTGGATAAATCCTTCGTCTTGAGGGTTAGACTTGAATGTCTAGAAGACTTCTTGAGTTCCAGAACTATATCCAAGTCCATGCTCGTACTTACCCAGTCCAAGCGTAACAATGGACTGGTCTGGACCATTATTGTTGTGCACCATCTTTCAATGGTGCACGCATCAAGCCATCTCCTAAGAGACAACCCAAAACACTCGCAGGGCCCATACCCAGTTCTGACATGTACTCACAGGACACTACTCCTGGCAATTCTAACCAGTGAGCCAGAACCACTGATACCACCTCACCACCAAAGGGTAGTAAAGTATACAAGTGATAAAGACTGGGGGAACCCAGGCTTCACTGGCCTTGTACTTATAGATTACAGAGAATGCACACGGACCAAGCTGTGCATCATCCTTATCTATCTACTATAATATATAAGTACAGAGTTGTTACGGTAGTGGTCTACTTTTTCTCTCCACTACCATTAGGACTACTACATTCACCTAGCCTTTTGCTAGTTCCTTTTGAACAGTAACAACCGTTCCTGCTTAGTCATCACTTCCTGCGCACGGAC
>JBBPSI010000151.1:0-62587 GCA_038093515.1 Butyriboletus loyo
AATCTAAAATTAATAGTGTAGTCAAACTGTACCATTTGTGGCGCTTTTTTGATTACCAAATGTGTTGTATCCACTGTGCCAAAACATAGCCAAACTGTACTCATTGTGGCGCTTTTTTGATTACCCAATCTGTTGTGTTACTGTGCCAAAATATTGATTATTGTGTAGATGTGGCTGCTTGACTCTTTTGGGATGCTTACATAAGCAAAAGTGCGCTGTCTCATACTGGCGTCCTGGACGCCCATGCTACTACAGCCACAATCTCAAAATACATTATTTCTATTTTTCTCATAACACACAAAACACACTGATACATTGGTATAATAGTTGTATTTTGCATTTTGACAATAACTTGTTCAAATGTTGACGGATTTTCATGAATGTGGTCTTGTTTTGAAGCTGACACAAGTATCAATACACATGTGGCTGTGGAGTGGCCGCATTTCGACACAGTGTCGAATTGCGGTGTTTTTGCCCCTTTTTCTCACACTCTGTAATGTACACATTTAATATGTGCCGCATCTCGACATCATGTCAAAATGCGGCACATATTATGTGTTGAAGCGCCGCAATGCAACATCATGTCAAGATGCGGCACATTTCCTCTCATTAATCATTGTATATGTGCCAATACTCTTGTCATAAGTTGCCGCATCAATGTAAATGTATAATTGCGGCAGTGTAGTGCTATTATAGATCAGGCTAACCCGGCCTAACCCTAAGGTATTTAAGAAAACAGTGTAATATAGTGTAGATCTAGGGTTCAAGTACCTAGGATTGGCTACCAAAGCAGGCTCATAACCAATGCTTTGTATTTGAGCTATATCTTACCCATTTTGCAAGCGATTTGGATGATTGTGGATGGATTTGGAAGCTTACGTAAGCATGTATGCGCTGGTTGTGCAGTATGGGTGTGTTGGATTCGCATTTCATTTTCCCATGCCCAGCCACACATACAAGCTGAATATTTTACCTACAGTTTAGTGTACAAGAATTGTAAGCTGGGCTTTGTTTCTCCCGCACTCTTGATAAACATTGTAGCCATGGTTTCTGACATGATTTGGTGTGTAGTTGGTATGGCACCATTTGTATTTGTTGGTGAGATATACTCAATATACTGTTGGAGGCTAGAATTGATTTTGTGAAATTTGTGGTAGATTGTGGTATTTGAGATTATTTGGTTTAGGAAGAACCCTAAGATCTAACTAATGGGGGAGACCCCCAAACCCCCCTTCCGAGAATATATAATCTAGAACACTAACTTCTAACCGAGAACGAGAGCGAGAGGGAAACCAAGCTAACATATGTGTTTGATTTGTCACAGTTTATTATTGTTTATAGTTGGAGATGGTTGGTTGGGGTGGGGTGGGTGGGAAAGAAGCCTGAGGTGTATATTGTGTCTAGTAATTATCAAACATATTTTGGGCAAAGCTAGGATAATCATGTAGAGAATCTGATACTAGAATGGACTGTACAGATGGCAATAGAAGGGTGTGTTGAATAAGGATAAGGCTTACCCTATACCCTGCAAAGTGAGATTGAATTGGTTGATTTTTGTCTAGAGAAATGCACCGTAGAATCCTCAAGCAAAGTCACTTGGATATGCTCTTTTTTCATGATATTTTTGTATATTTTGGCAATAGGTCATTGTTTGGTTTGTATCTACAGAATTGTGCCATAGATTGTACCGTAGAATTCTTGATCTGTGATGCTCTTTTTGTTTTGGCAATAGGACATTGTTTTGATTTGTTCTACAGAATCGCAGCGTAGAATCCTTGATCAGAAGTCATCCAGATACACTCTTTTTGTACAGAATTGCACTATAGATTGCACCGTAGAATCCTTGGCCAGTGGTACTGAGATATTGTCTTTTTGTTTGATTTTTATCTAGGGAGTTGCATTGTAGAATCCTTGAGCAGAAGCTTGAAAAGATCAGTCAGATATGCTCTTGTTCATGGTATTTTTATCTGTAGAATCCTTGATCAGAAGCACTCAGATATGCTCTGTTTTCATAGTCAAGTATAGCTGAGATTTCCAAGCAAAGCATAGTCAAAGAGTTGGTTATGTAGAAGTAGTCTCATTGGATTCTAACTGATGGGGGAGACCCCCAAACCCCCCTTCCGAGAATATATAATCTAGAACACTAACCTCTAACTAGCGAAACCACGAAACCAAGCTAACATATGCGTTCCATTGACTTCAAATCTTCACCCTTTGCCTATACCTCTTTGCCATGCTTACATAATCAAATATGCGCCATGTCTAGTGGGGGTGCGGGGGTGTACATCCAAAGCGTACTTACTTATCCTTATCAAAAAGTCTACACAAAGTGTACAGAAAGCGTACAAAAATGTCATTGCATTGTTTGATTTTTGTTTACAGAAACGCAGCGTAGAACCCTTGACCAGAAGCACTGAGATATGCTGTATTTTATGCTATTTTTGTTTGATTGTTATCTACAGAAACGCACCGTAGAACCCTCGACCAGAAGTGCTCAGATATGGTCTTTTTGTTTGATTTTTATATAGAGAATCGCACCGTAGAATCCTTGATCAGAAGTATGCAGATATGCTCTGTTTTCACTTGAGTATAGCTGAGATTGGTTGGATATTTGGGGTAAGGATAGTCAGGAACTGGTAATGGTAGGTAGTCTGATTAGAAGACAACACTAAGATCTAACTAATGGGGGAGACCCCCAAACCCCCCTTCCGAGAATATATAATCTAGAACACTAACTTCTAACCGAGAGCGAGAGCGAAACCAAGCTAACATATGTGTTGCATTGACTTCAAATCTTCACCCTTTGCCTATACCTCTTTGCCATGCTTACATAACCAAAAATGCGCCAGGTTGAGCAGAGGAGCGGGGGTGTAGATCTGAACTCAAAGCATAGGAAAATGTCATTGCATTGTTTGATTTTTATCTACAGAATTGCAGAAGCTCCATAATAATATTTAAATCTATGTGGGAATTGATGTAACAGAGTCAAATGTCATCTTATATGGTCCCTGGACTGTGGGAGTTATATGCAGGCTCAGGGGCTCTATGCTAGTCTGCAATTTGACTTGTTTTGTTGATCTATAAATGTGATTACTTATTTAATTCCAGGCCAATTTCCAAATATCATAATTATCGCAGCCAGATAGACAATATGTAGAGTATTACGCAACTGATAAAAAATAAATCATGACAATCGGACCGTGGGAAGCATAGCAAAAGTGCAATCTAAAATGAATAGTGTAGTCAAACTGTACCATTTGTGGCGCTTTTTTGATTACCAAATGTGTTGTATCCACTGTGCCAAAACATAGCCAAACTGTACTCATTGTGGCGCTTTTTTGATTACCCAATCTGTTGTGTTACTGTGCCAAAATATTGATTATTGTGTAGATGTGGCTGCTTGACTCTTTTGGGATGCTTACATAAGCAAAAGTGCGCTGTCTCATACTGGCGTCCTGGACGCCCATGCTACTACAGCCACAATCTCATAATACACGAAACACACTGATACATTGGTATAATAGTTGTATTTTGCATTTTGACAATAACTTGTTCAAATGTTGACGGATTTTCATGAATGTGGTCTTGTTTTGAAGCTGACACAAGTATCAATACACATGTGGCTGTGGAGTGGCCGCATTTCGACACAGTGTCGAATTGCGGTGTTTTTGCCCCTTTTTCTCACACTCTGTAATGTACACATTTAATATGTGCCGCATCTCGACATCATGTCAAAATGCGGCACATATTATGTGTTGAAGCACCGCAATGCAACATCATGTCAAGATGCGGCACATTTCCTCTCGTTAATCATTGTATATGTGCCAATACTCTTGTCATAAGTTGCCGCATCAATGTAAATGTATAATTGCGGCAGTGTAGTGCTATTATAGATCAGGCTAACCCGGCCTAACCCTAAGGTATTTAAGAAAACAGTGTAATATAGTGTAGATCTAGGGTTCAAGTTACCTAGGATTGGCTACCAAAGCAGGCTCATAACCAATGCTTTGTATTTGAGCTGTATCTCACCCATTTTGCAAGCGATTTGGATGATTGTGGATGGATTTGGAAGCTTACGTAAGCATGTATGCGCTGGTTGTGCAGTATGGGTGTGTTGGATTCGCATTTCATTTTCCCATGCCCAGCCACACATACAAGCTGAATATTTTACCTACAGTTTAGTGTACAAGAATTGTAAGCTGGGCTTTGTTTCTCCCGCACTCTTGATAAACATTGTAGCCATGGTTTCTGACATGATTTGGTGTGTAGTTGGTATGGCACCATTTGTATTTGTTGGTGAGATATACTCAATATACTGTTGGAGGCTAGAATTGATTTTGTGAAATTTGTGGTAGATTGTGGTATTTGAGATTATTTGGTTTAGGAAGAACCCTAAGATCTAACTAATGGGGGAGACCCCCAAACCCCCCTTCCGAGAATATATAATCTAGAACACTAACTTCTAACCGAGAACGAGAGCGAGAGGGAAACCAAGCTAACATATGTGTTTGATTTGTCACAGTTTATTATTGTTTATAGTTGGAGATGGTTGGTTGGGGTGGGGTGGGTGGGAAAGAAGCCTGAGGTGTATATTGTGTCTAGTAATTATCAAACATATTTTGGGCAAAGCTAGGATAATCATGTAGAGAATCTGATACTAGAATGGACTGTACAGATGGCAATAGAAGGGTGTGTTGAATAAGGATAAGGCTTACCCTATACCCTGCAAAGTGAGATTGAATTGGTTGATTTTTGTCTAGAGAATTGCACCGTAGAATCCTCAAGCAAAGTCACTTGGATATGCTCTTTTTTCATGATATTTTTGTATATTTTGGCAATAGGTCATTGTTTGGTTTGTATCTACAGAATTGTGCCATAGATTGTACCGTAGAATTCTTGATCTGTGATGCTCTTTTTGTTTTGGCAATAGGACATTGTTTTGATTTGTTCTACAGAATCGCAGCGTAGAATCCTTGATCAGAAGTCATCCAGATACACTCTTTTTGTACAGAATTGCACTATAGATTGCACCGTAGAATCCTTGGCCAGGGATACTGAGATATTGTCTTTTTGTTTGATTTTTATCTAGGGAGTTGCATTGTAGAATCCTTGACCAGAAGCTTGAAATGATTACCCAGATATACTCTGTGTTATGGTATTTTTATCTAGAGAATCGCACCGTAGAATCCTTGACCAGAGATACTCAGATATGCTCTTTTTTCATAGTTATATCCCCATACTATCATTGCATTGTTTTGATTTTTGTTTATAGAAATGCACTGTAGAACCCTTGACCAGAAGCACTGAGATATGCTGTATTCTATGCTATTTTTGTTTGATTGTTATCTACAGAAACGCACCGTAGAACCCTCGACCAGAAGTGCTCAGATATGGTCTTTTTGTTTGATTTTTATATAGAGAATCGCACCGTAGAATCCTTGATCAGAAGTACCCAGATATGCTCTGTTTTCACTTGAGTATAGCTGAGATTGGTTGGATATTTGGGGTAAGGATAGTCAGGAACTGGTAATGGTAGGTAGTCTGATTAGAAGACAACACT
The DNA here is from genome assembly GCA_038093515.1 of Butyriboletus loyo. Taxonomy (NCBI): domain Eukaryota; kingdom Fungi; phylum Basidiomycota; class Agaricomycetes; order Boletales; family Boletaceae; genus Butyriboletus; species Butyriboletus loyo. The sequence continues at coordinate 5,561 of JBBPSI010000151.1, forward strand.
AAGATCTAACTAATGGGGGAGACCCCCAAACCCCCCTTCCGAGAATATATAATCTAGAACACTAACTTCTAACCGAGAGCGAGAGCGAAACCAAGCTAACATATGTGTTGCATTGACTTCAAATCTTCACCCTTTGCCTATACCTCTTTGCCATGCTTACATAACCAAAAATGCGCCAGGTTGAGCAGAGGAGCGGGGGTGTAGATCTGAACTCAAAGCATAGGAAAATGTCATTGCATTGTTTGATTTTTATCTACAGAATCGCACCGCAGAATCCTTGACCAGAAGCACCCAGATATGCTCTTTTTCATGGTATTTTTGTTTGATTTTTATTACAGAATTGCAGAAGCTCCATAATAATATTTAAATCTATGTGGGAATTGATGTAACAGAGTCAAATGTCATCTTATATGGTCCCTGGACTGTGGGAGTTATATGCAGGCTCAGGCGCTCTATGCTAGTCTGCAATTTGACTTGTTTTGTTGATCTATAAATGTGATTACTTATTTAATTCCAGGCCAATTTCCAAATATCATAATTATCGCAGCCAGATAGACAATATGTAGAGTATTACGCAACTGATAAAAAATAAATCATGACAATCGGACCGTGGGAAGCATAGCAAAAGTGCAATCTAAAATGAATAGTGTAGTCAAACTGTACCATTTGTGGCGCTTTTTTGATTACCAAATGTGTTGTATCCACTGTGCCAAAACATAGCCAAACTGTACTCATTGTGGCGCTTTTTTGATTACCCAATCTGTTGTGTTACTGTGCCAAAATATTGATTATTGTGTAGATGTGGCTGCTTGACTCTTTTGGGATGCTTACATAAGCAAAAGTGCGCTGTCTCATACTGGCGTCCTGGACGCCCATGCTACTACAGCCACAATCTCAAAATACATTATTTCTATTTTTCTCATAATACACGAAACACACTGATACATTGGTATAATAGTTGTATTTTGCATTTTGACAATAACTTGTTCAAATGTTGACGGATTTTCATGAATGTGGTCTTGTTTTGAAGCTGACACAAGTATCAATACACATGTGGCTGTGGAGTGGCCGCATTTCGACACAGTGTCGAATTGCGGTGTTTTTGCCCCTTTTTCTCACACTCTGTAATGTACACATTTAATATGTGCCGCATCTCGACATCATGTCAAAATGCGGCACATATTATGTGTTGAAGCACCGCAATGCAACATCATGTCAAGATGCGGCACATTTCCTCTCGTTAATCATTGTATATGTGCCAATACTCTTGTCATAAGTTGCCGCATCAATGTAAATGTATAATTGCGGCAGTGTAGTGCTATTATAGATCAGGCTAACCCGGCCTAACCCTAAGGTATTTAAGAAAACAGTGTAATATATCCAACAAAAAAAGCTTCGCTTTTTTTGTTTCCTCCGAACCCTATTTCCTAATTGGGTCATTTTGGGTGTAGATCTTGGGTTCAAATTACCTAGGATTGGCCACCAAAGCAGGCTCATAACCAACAAGATGTCTGATATTTTATTTTGCATGACTCTCCTACACTGCCTCCTGCTTTCCAAACAAAGATCATTTTTGTAGCCTCAAATATGCTAGCCATAGATAAGCGAGGTGGTGCTCCTACCAATTTATGACCCTCCAGACATGATGGTAACATTCACTGAGCCCAATGAAATCAGTTGGGCCCACAGTGCAACATTCTCCTCCTCCTCTGATATTCAAAATGGGCATATCATGCCAGGGGACCTTTCCAGAACCATTCCAGAATTTTTCCTGGGGGTTATAGAACCCTCTGAATCTATTGGTGACACTTGGAAGTTCCTAAAAACTTGTGTTCATAGCAGTTCTTGACCTGTACATGATACAGCCTGGTTTTATTTTTATCTCCAAGTCCTGACCATCAATTTTGGTGGTATTTTTATCTAAAGAATCACACTGTAGATCACACTATAGAATCTTTGACCAGAAGCACTCTTTTTTTCATAGTCATACCCCCATACAACTCATATCCAGTTCCCGAGCAAAGTGTAGTCAAAGAGTTGCTTATGTAAGATATGTATTTGTGGTGAGCATAGTCAAAGGTAGTCTCATTGGAAAACAACCCCAACATCTAATAGGGGAAACTCCTGAACCCCCTTTCTGAGAATATATAGTCTAGGATTGGATTGGATTGGATGGATGGATAGATGCGGCGGACTACACAACCATGTTGGCTGTGCATCCGTGACGCAGTAGCTGATCGACGACACACCTGTTTTGTTGAGGGACTCGACCTAATTGTGCAGACGTCCCACACCAAAAGGTGGTTAAGGAACAGTAACTGACCTAAGCAAACACTTTGACTGGGGCTTGAATACGCGACCTGTAAATGCTCCATTGCGAGCTCGTCGAAATCTCAACGTTTTATCGGAGTGAGGATGTTGGAAGGAGATCTCGTCATAATTTGTGCCAATCGCGCACGATGCGTCTCGTACACCACGTGTGGTAAATGCTGTTCCCTCGAGGAGCGCACATACACGGTGATCCCAAGAAATGACGGTTCCACGTGCGAGTAGGAATGATCGTACGACTACCACGAGGAACATCTTGATCGAGAGTGCAAGGCCGCTGGTCTACACGGGCCGTTTCTGCTGCTTGCAATCGGATGTAGAATGGGTTTTGTGGTGTGAGAAAACGGTGGAGGTGCCACATTGGTCATTGACGAGAGGGTTACGTCCCATACGACACAGGTATCCAAGACAGACTCTCCGCACAGATCGAACGAGCGGGTTAGGTGATGCAGTCTACCCATGGTGACAGTAATGTGACGTTGGCCGTCCGAAGGTACTGCTAGCATCAAGACTCAACAAACCATGAGCGTGAGTACAACCAATCAGAGCACGGAGAGACACATACGTGCGACGTCCACGTGTCGGATGTGGAAACGCGAACATTGTCTGATATGAATGTGAGTGTGAACATTATTAGAGTTCAGATATGCCTCCCGGATCATGTGGTGAACGTTCTTCACACTGCCTGCACAGGAAGGTCCGGAATGCATGCACTTTGTGCGTGGAAGTCGTGAGTTAGTCAATGATGGATTGTACGCTTTGGCAGGGTCTTGCCACGAGGCACTTGCGTGGACAGACGCATAGCGACAATAACAGAACGTATTTATGGAACAACTTTGCACATTGCGAGTAAACCTAAAGACCTCACTTTTTCGCTCTTCGAATTACACGACTGTGTACCATCGCTGAAGATGTCATCAACAAAGACTAGTGCGTAGTGGCTCCGAAGAGTGATTTTGTTGAATTCTGACAGTTCAATAAGGCCCAATAATGATACTCGACAATGGTTGCTCCAATGAGAATGGGGTGTGGGCAGTCGCGTTCCACACGGACGGAAACCACCTTTTGGGTGGGAGTGGAAACCGGATTCGACGATGGCAGCTTGAAGATGGTCGAGAGGTCGGAGAGCAAATGGGAATGAACCCGTGCGCCATTTCTGCGTCGAGAGATGACAGGTGGATAGTATGCGGAACAGGGGAGGGCGCAAGCGTATGGGACGCGGAGTTGCGTAAACAAGTCATCTGCGTGGAGGGTAAAAAGTTGGTATATGCACTTGACGTCTCACCAGATTCGACCAGATTCGCTACTGGGACTGAGGACGAGGCGAACGTCTGGTGCATAACGACAGGGAAGAGACTGGTTGACCCGCTCCGACATGACAGTCGGGTCATTGGAGTCAAATTCTCGCCAAATGGCAAGTACATCGCCACTGCCAGCTCTCGCGGCTCGATCCGTGTTGTCGACAGCCGCACTGGTGATGCGCTCGTCACCATCAAAGCTGTCACACCCTCGACGCATCTCATCACCCCGCTTGCATGGTCCAGTGACAGTCAGAAAATTTTCGCGGCGTCACACGAGAACAAAATCAAGTCTTTTGCTGTACCCACTGGATCTCTGCTCGCGGAATCGCCGACCCAATGCGGCGAAAGGGTCGAGTCTATCGCTCTGGCAGCGAATGACAGATTCATCGCTGCCTACGCGTCGTGTTCCATCTGGTTCCTCGACACATCGACTCTCACTCAGATTGACCTTGCCATTGAGGACACTGAGAAGATATGGTCGATTGCCATCTCTCCGGATTGTAGCCGTTTAGCGACTGGACGAGGTGACGGGAAAATTACCGTGCGTGACCTCGGGCAGATTCTCCCTGACTTGTATGGTTCTTTGCATGTGAGCATTTGTCCATTCGTGATGTTTCCATCCGCGTTAACACACCACGTTAGACATCGACATCTACTTGCGACGAACGACAACCGGACGAGCAGCCTGCAACGTCAGGTGACGATGATCTCGAGGTATCAGTTTGTCCTTCCCTTGCTTGAAGCAAGTCCTCATGATCGCACAGGTCGACGTGCCAGCTAGCGCACCACCCCTTGAATTTAACTTTGATGAGGTTGGTGTTTACTATACTTTTCTCTCTCCGTGTTGACCTTGTTGCAGCCTCCATCTCCGACCACCTCTGCCCGTCCTGATGGAGACGAGGTACCGCCACTGGGTGCGTCACATGCTGTACTATATTTGTCCGATGCTATACTGGTGAACCTCCCCTACAGAGATTCGCGACACTGCGGAGCCATCTCGCCAGCGTATTGCAGTGTTTAAAAGGTTGATCCAGAAGCGTAACCCGGCTCTACATCAGCCCGATCGAGTTCCCAGGGAGTCGCGCACAAATGAGGGTTCGTCGATGTCTGCAGGTAGACGTAACCGAGTGAGTGCTCTCCTTTGATGGCTGGTTGGCTGTGGTGTGTCTAACATATCATCATAGCGAAAGGTCGCAAAACCTACTGTAAAACCAAACGTGAGTTTGTTTGCAGTGGCTCATCAGATGTTACAGCCTAACGTGCCTACCAAGGCTGCCAAGCCCGATGATCCGAACAAAAACGCTCCTAGTGGACAAGGCTACGGAGATCCAACGCCAGCAGGTTTGGTCTGTCGCTTTTCGATTATTATGCACCATGTTATGATAGCTGATTTCCCATTAGGCACAAGAAATGGACGATCGACCTCCACCCTCCGCCGAGCCGGTGCGCATTCTTCGCTTCGCTGACCTAGTGGACTCATTGAATTACATTAGCGACGGATTGTCTTTTCGATCTCGTTCCGAGTTCCCTCGTGGATGTCATCAGCAAGCTTGCATAAAATATTCGCATTCTTCTCTCCGCGGACCCAGCCTGGGACTCACTGAATTACATTAGCTAGGGTTTCAATGTTGCGTTCCTCACAGTAACCATAACTACAGCAGTGTTGTTAATGTAGTAAAAGAAGAGCGAAAGTAATTTCCATAAGTAAATGGACAGCAAGTTGGCGGGTTGCTCCTCCGCCTAGCACTAATTAGTAAGAGTATGAGAAGGCAGGCATTGCAGTTGCAGATCGACGTCGAAGCAGGTCTACAATTCAAAAAATCAAAGGATATGTAGAGTACATATCTTTCTCTCGAGGTCGTGCGGGGTGACGTCCTTGTGTATGCGTCCGACGATCAGATTGTCCGTCGCAACACGCTTGTATTCCCTTTCAGAACATGGCGCAAGCAGCAGTGCCCCAAAAGGCTGTCTAAGACGAGCGAACGACCGCAACGCGCGTGTTGGTTTGTCGAGCTGAGGAGGGCACCGCAACGTTTGTGGAACACATAGTGACGGATTCCCGCGAGTGAGAAGGGAATCGCTATCTGATGGTGCACGTAGCGTGGACGAGTCTGCGTCGTCGGCGATCAGGTCTTCATGCGGAAGGACGGAGTCCAAGAGACATTGAAACCATGGGTACACGAGAACCAGATTGACCAGGCCGGTCAAGTTATCCGATGTCTTGATGTCAACCCTCTTGAGCGCAGACGCTGTGGCGCGGTAAATGGACGCAGGAGAGCCATCTTTGGCAGGGAATGGCACAGTAACCGATTGCAGTACAAATACGATGCAAGCCAAGCTTAGACGGCGGGAGACGAGGCGTGGCGTTGATAAAGACTCGGAAAAAAGTCGATCATATAATTTCTCTGCGGAATCACGATGTGTATGGAGTTTGGCAAGTAGTGTTTCCATCTCGTCGTCGGGGATGGGCAATGGCAAGTGCGGTGGTAATGGCTTGCGGTAAACGGTAATCTCCGCAGGGAGACAGCTATTAAAGCCTGATGCCGTGCCTATCCAATCCAGGATTGTGGTGTTCCCAGAACCCGTGAGGACTTCTTGCAAGAGACGACCGAGCGCAGTCTGTCGCTCTTCGCCATATGAGACTGGGATAGAGACAGCGAATATGCCGAACAACGAGTAGGCAATGTCTTCTCCCCTCGTAGCGGAGCGGGTGGAGGCAAGGCGAAGCTTCTCCCGGAGGTTCTCTGATCCAGGACGCAAAGAGCGAAATGTCTCTGCATCAACACTTGTCTCGCGTACCATTTCTTGCATGATGAGAGGGGATTGTTTGTGATTGAGAAGATTTTCACGAGGGAGATAAAGTTTCCAGTCGTCGGTGTAGAACCGAACAACCTTGGATGCGAAGAATTCTTGGAGGGTCCATGCACGGGTATTCCATAGACATGTCACCAGAGCTTCGAGATCCGAGTCGGACAATACGCCTTTGAGGTGAATAACAGTGAGCGAAGATTTCTCGTACCATCGAAACATCGAAGTGATTGATTCTTCTAATGTTCCGCCTTGCCTTTTATCGATACAACAGGTGTCGCTCCAGGCCCAGCGATACTTTTCTTCCTGAATTATCTTGCAGAACCTTTGTAACTTGACGACCCCGGGTGATCCTGAGAGGCGGTACACTGGTTCATATAGGATATCGTGATAGCGAGGCTCGTCCTCCGGGTCCAATTCCCACGTGTGGGAGAACGTAGCATATTGGAAGTAATCTTGTACCGCCTGGTTGATACTAGTATTGCTGCTTTGTAACACTTTCGATGAAACGAGCTGGTTGAACTTTGAATCCGCTTTGAATGTGTCTGTCCGCTTTTGTTCGTTACAGAGACGACCATTCTCGGTGTCGATCATGACGAGCGGAAAACCACATTGGATGTCCTTGGCAAGGTTGCAAATCTCTTTTGTCGCCTGTGGTAGCCTCATCCAGTCTTTATATAGTTCTGTCAGACGTGGAATTTCGTTATAAGATGTTCAACGCGATACAAAGCATATATACCACGAATGTGACCATCAGATTCTTTGAGTTTCGAAAACATCTCATCGAGTGTTTTGATTGCTTCGTCGTAATGACCAGCACCATGCAGTGCTGCATGTTTCTTCTCATACCCCCTAGGATATGATGGATCAAGTTTGATTGCCTAAGATGCGGAAAATTGGTTAATTTCCAGGATTAAAAATGAAACCACACATACATCTGTTGCATCTTTCAGTGCAGCTTCCCACCTGTGCATTTTCGCATGCACTGTGCTTCGCATGATCAGCATGTCCGTTAGGGTCAATGGCGAAGAATAATAGGTAGCAGCGTCGCGATGTGCAGCGGAATCCGAGGCCGCATCCCCTGGCTCGTTCAATTTATCCACACATCGCGCCCCGAAATCTACGGGAAAACGTAAATAACGATTGGAGCGGAACGCGTAAACATCCTTACCAATGACCCATTGCATTTCCTCCTTTGACTTTGGTTCAGCACTGAGATCTATTTGAAGGAAGGTGATTACAGCATCCCTCGTGCGACCCGTGGCGAACAACACTTCACATTGTTGCTGGTGGAACTCGAATCTGAAATTCCATCCAGTTATCTTCGCTAGGCATTCAATGTCTGCACTGATGACTGTGAGATGGGCCGTACCAGTGAGACAGTCAACAACTCTGGGAGCTGGGAGCATTCTCCAGGATCTATTGCCGACGCCAAAAGCTGTACCGCACTGTCATAATCATGCGACTTGAGTGCATATTTCACTAGGAGAACGGACATGTGCGCCTGCAAATGATATAAACAAAATGTTTTGCAACTAGCAGTGGCACAACACGCTACCTGAACAACATTGTAAAATGACTTATTGGGAAGAAACTTGATCAAGTCGTCTGTACGGGCAATGGCGTGGGGATGCAGTCCGGCTAGGAAAATGATGACCGACTGGACGTAATTGCGAGAGTTGTGAGACCTGGACACCATTCGTATGTCATACATACCTTGACGAGTAGAAGATAATTTATATCTTCTGCCCGGCAGCAACTAAAAGCAAGATCGAAGGCGGCCTGCGTAGAATTCTCGCATTTTCCCTGACCACCGAGTGCAATACTCCTTGCAATGCATCCTATAACTGATGGCTGGATACCAATCGACTGGAAATGAACACGTTTTGATTTTTGGTGCAAGAAAGTAGCATGAAGGATTACCTTCTCGGCGTCGTCGAGTGCATTGCACCACTTTTTCAAACGAGCCTGGACGAGAGCACGGTTGGCGAACGCATGGTGAGACTCTCCGTTCAACGCAATATCACGGGATAGTATTTCCAAGGTTGACTCCAGCTCTCCATGTGACCATAACTCTTGTATCACACCGGAGAGATGCATGAACTGTTCAAAGATGTAGAAACAAGGATCAGTTTCGTTTCAGCCTGATATTACAATGTTCTTACCACACCATTTTCGTACTCAATGAAGAGAAAAGCCTATCAGTCGGTGGAATAGTCAGAAATGGATATACTTACATGGTCAACATTCTCAGGAACGAGATTCCAGATGGAAATTTTATCTTCTCCCCCCGTGACGAGGTGATGGCCATCGGGTGAGATAGCAATGGTACGCCCATTGTAGCCAAGTTGTGCGGTGGGGCCCCAGGAATGGGTGGCATGATCCCACAAATGCAACATGTGGTTATCGAGGCCAGCTAAGGAGTTGCGATTGCGTGAAACGGCAAGGTGTGTTTTTGTAACTGTATCGTCGGTCCGGGGAAGTTCGAGAAGTATTTTCCCTGAAAGGGCGTCGATCCACCCCTGGTTTGACGATGTTGATGCGAAGATTCGATCATCGCGCCACCAAACAAGGGATTCGGGGAAGCTGGGGACTTCGGCGACCAGCTCACCACTGCGACTATTCCAAATGCGCAAACAGTCATAGACGCCGGCGGTAGCGACGTGGTCTTCATTAGGCGAAAATGCAATGCATTCCACGCAGTTGTTGTGTTTCAACGGGCCAACGAGTCGCTCGCCCGTCGTGAGACTGCAGATGTTTGCCGTACAATCGCTCGACGCGTTGGCGAACCGTGTAGAATCGGGTGACACATCCAATGCACTGACCCATTTCGCGTTAGCTTGTGTTGACTCGACGGCCTTTTGTTGCGTCTGTGCATCCCAAACCGTGACTTTACGACCCAATCCGCCGCTTACGATCCATTTTCCGTCACTGGAGATGGCGACGACGGAAACTGAGCCCTCTGCATGCATCGTTGTCCCCATCTTCTTTCCATCGCTTACGCGCCATTGGTGAATCGTCCCGTCATTGCATCCTGACACTGTATACGCCCCATCGGGTGAAAAAGCGACTGAATTTACCCCGCTACCATGCTCGATTTCCAGCGACCTCAAAGGATCTTGACCGAGTAGGTGATCAGTCAGAGTACTTGTGATGGTGGGGATATTTACACACAGGATTGGGGCGACATCCTTTAGCCAGAATGCACCAACGAAGAGAGAGGGTGAGCGAATTCACTCTGGTGTTGAACCGAGGGAGCCGGAGGAAAGAAATGGTGTGGTCAACCAAATGAGCGCCCATGAATTGTTCAACATCGGAAAACTGAATTTTCTTCTAATCAAACCTTCCCACCAGTTACGGTATTAGCGCCAAGAATGGCATGTTTTAGTCGACCTCTGAGGAAGAAGAGCCCTGAGTGAGAGTTACTATTATGAAAACAATGTGTGAGAATTTCATTCCAGTGACACGATCGAGATGTTTGAGAGGGCCCTGTAGACGAGTCTCCTCCGCATGCATTCGTGAAACCCTCCGGAATAGTCACAGTTCCAAGCTGGAGTCGACACAATATCTGAATCGAACTTGGATGATCGATTTGTTTTGAGGGACGACACTAGGCAACATTATCATAGCACTTTTACTCACGACTTAAGCGCCGTACCATGTACCTAGGTTTGTTTTGGACGTCTGACCTTGAAATAAGAACGTTACGGTCTAATTGAGATCCGCTTAAGCAGAAAAACTTTACCGTCATTTGATTGACTTTGATGAGTTCCACTTTCCATGACGCATGGGGATGATGCGGCGGCAGTGGATGGAGATAGAGGTACAGAAGAGTGTCAGTAACTCAGTCTCGCTACTCGCAGTAGGACACTATTTCTGAGTATATATTAGTCCATCTCGGACATGTACAAGTACTCACCCACGTGCACGGCCTTGTAGACGCCCAGATACCGGATTTAATACAGCGGCGATTGAGACACACTTGTTTTGGAAAAGGGCCTGCGCCGCCCTCGATCCCCATGAAGGAACGGTCGGAACCCTTGCCCACTATCGATACGATAAACCACCGCTATCCGGCACAACATGCGGTACACACTACCCCCGCCTATCTCCAGCTCCCATATCAAACACTATTCCTATTTCGTCGGTTTCGTCAAATGGCTGGCTTCGTCTGTCGGACCATTAAACGCCCCTTCTCTTCCGTCCGGTTTTGAAGTCGCAAAGAGCGCCAGACTCACCTTAACATTGGGCTCTATCTGCAAAAATTCGCTCAGTGGTCTATGTCTCCGTGAAGTTGCCCCTACCGAAACCGACTGGGGACCCCAGTCCGACATGCATGACTGAACGTGAACGTCACCGCTTTCACCCCTTACACCGCCCTTTTCAATCCCGCCCTCACGGTATGCTGTGCAGACAACGAAGACGACAAGCCTTGGCGTCATGTTGATACGAGTTGCCGTTCTCGTCGCAGTGAGCGCCTGTGGCAGCGCGAAAACCTGGAGGGGTTCAACGACAATATTCTAGTGTCTAGATTCCGGACGATAAAGACGAGAGGAGGCGTCGGGGAAGCTTGGATCTCAATAAACGGACAATCGGTCGGAAAGAAAGCTTCGTGGCTCTTCCTAGTCCATTTTTGCATAAGGCGTATCGCACACGGAGTCTCGCGCGATCCCAGGATGGTGTAGACAGTGCGCCGAGGTGGTATCTTGGGAACAGAAAAAAGATACAGTGAGTGTAGTCTGGCAACTAGATGTATTTTTTTTATCGACATGGCAACCTGAGCATTGCTTGATACTCGAGCAGATCCCTTTATCTAAAAGAGTTTTCAGTGTTCCATTGTTTACGATCAGAACAGCTACTACAGAGCTAGGATGTGAATTTCTCTTGCATTTTGCATGCAGGTCAATAGTTTTTCGTAGGGAGGTTCTGGTTTTGGCGGATTGCCCGCCTGGAACAACATTCTGCGGGAGAAATAGACATCATACAGAACTCAAGAACAGTGGGTGATTTTCACCAAGCAGATTAGTTGGCGGCAAAATAACACCTTCATTCCATCTCGTGAGAGACATTGAAGGTGCAAGGCAGCTATGCACTCCTTGTCAGGAGCTGGAGATGTGGAGGGTACAAACGATCAGCGGTACGATCCACTAGATGCCCGCAACCGAAGCACAATAAGCATTGGATACCAGAGTGAGAACACGCCCGAGGCATCACGAGATCAAGACTTGAAGTTGGAGCTAATGGAGCCACTGACCTGAGCTTCCCCAAGGACATGTACGAACGTGTACGACACGGGAGTGTCCATCGCGAACGGCAGCAAGAATGAGGGTCGAAAGGTGGTTGAGAGGCAACGGTGCGAGCGCATACTTTCGGCGAGTATTTTAGTTGCCGACGAGATAGTATTCGCCATTGAGCATGTTTTCCCCCCGCGAGACACTGTAAACTGCCGACTGACAGTCGTGTAAAGTACTCGCGAGAGTACGACACACCTGGTCTTGGACTCGGTCTCCAAGACTCGGTCACTCGGAGGGTATACCCTAAAAAAAGGCGTGCTTGCTGCTGCTGTCAAGATAATAGCATGTGATGGTCGTGGTATTGGAGACACACTTAAGCAGCCAGTGGACGGTGGATTTGCGCAAAATTTGAAGTTAGTGACCACGAAGACTCGAGACAAGTCAGGCGACACACCAGACGGTGGGGTTGGTGCTGGAGTGCTTGATTAGGAAGCGAGGTTTCCAAACAAGCATATCTTTTTGGGCAGGGTTTTGCGGAGTTTCTCTTTCGCACGAGGTTTCCAAACAGAATAATCCGACATGGACGATGATCTGCGCATACAAACTTGGACCCATCCGTCGCTCGAAAATGCGATTTTACCCATTTCAAATTTGAAGAGAGGTAATGCAAACCTTGATCCGCATGTTTAAGAGTAATCCCGGGAGCTTCCGCGGCCTCGTGTGGATGGGCCTGGATATAAGCTAGCCATGGTGCACCCGGTAATCTGACGTTGGGCATCCGAAGATCCTACTGGCCCATCAGCAAGGCCGAGCTTAAGCACAACCATTCGAGCCCTGGAGAGATACGTACGTACGTGCACCATCCACCTGTCCGATGTCTATTGTATAGCAGGGAACGCGAAAATGCGGAGCTTGTCTCATATGAATGTGAGTGTGACGTGATGGCATACTACATTCGTCTCGTCGAGAACATTCCTGTGGCGTAAGAGCGCTCCATAGAATTCGAAGTCACGAAATACACCCTGGCTCATGGAGTCGTGGCGCAAGTGAGTCTGATGCGAACTTCACACTCATTGCGAACAAAGTCCTACAGCCAATATATGACGAGGGCTCACAAGTCCCCGGCTAAAGCCTAAGACTACCCTTGGCAACGAAGGATCCCGGTTTCGTCAATGTTCACCGCTTCCCTGGTCGCCGCAACGAGGTCGCCTTTCAGGGATAAGCGCCAAAGACACGAGGAGCTTTCATGAAGAGACCCATATAGAACAAAAAACATGTTCATGGAGCAACTTTGCGCGCTAGGAGTAAATCTAAACACCTCTTTCTTTCACTCTTCGAGGCCGACGACAGTGCACGATCGGTGAGGATGTCGTCGATAAAGACTGGCGAGTAGCAGCCCCAAAGAGTGATTGCGAGAACGCTGACAATTCAGCAAGACCCAACAATAGTACTTGACACTGGTCACTCTGGCCCTGTATACGGTGTTGTATTCCACCCTGATGGAGAGCATCTTTTTAGCGGGAGTGCTGACGGGATTCGACGATGGCGACTCGCAGACGGTGAAAGGGTCAGGATGCAAACGGGAATGGAGTTGAACGCCGTCGCTGTATCAAGCGATCACCAATGGATTGTATGCGGGACTGTGCGAGGGGCAAGCGTATGGGGCGCGGAGTTGGATGAAAAAGTCATGGACGTGGAGGGCACGAACTATGTGGGCGCAGTCGCCTGCTGTCCGGACTCGACCAGGTTCGCCACTGGGACTGGATTGGGAGGCTTCAACGCCAGTGTTTGGAGCACGGCGACGGGGGAGAGACTCGTTGGCCCGCTCGAACATGACGACGATGTCACCGGAATCAAGTTCTCCCCTGATGGCGAGCATGTCGCCACTTCCCACATTCGCGGCCCGATCCGGGTCTTCAACAGCCGCAGTGGCGACGAACTCCTCACCATCAAGACCGACACAGTCTCAGCATGGGCAATCACTCCACTTGCTTGGTCCCACGACGGTCAGACAATTTTTGTCACGTCTTTTGGCAGGCAAATCAAGTCGTTTGCCGCATCGACGGGGTCCCAGCTCGCCGAATCACAGATTCTCGATGGCAGGTCGATCGCTCTAGCCAGCAACGACAAATTCATCGCTACATACGTGTCGCACGGCATCTCATTCTTGGACACATCGACTCTCGCAGAGATCGGCCCTGCCATCGAGGACAGCGAAACGATATGGTCAATTACCATCTCTCCAGATAGTAACTATCTGGCGACAGGACGCCATGACGGGAAGGTCACCGTACGTGACCTCAGCCATATTCTCCCGCACGAGTATGGCCCTTTCCATGTAAGCATCTCTATCCATTCGCCATGTTGGCCTATCGGACATGTATATAAATCCTATTTCAGGAAGAACCTGAGAAATCAAGTCTAATGGAGTCCGAAACCCGCAGCGGAAATGGCAATAGTGATCTCCTCGAGGTATTAGTTGTTCTTTCCTCGCTCGAAGTGAGGTCTTACGATTGCACAGATCGAAGTCCCATCCGGCGCACCCGCCCCTCAATTCGATTATGATGAGGTCGATGATCATTATATTTTACTCTTTCTTCCATATTGACCCTGCTGCAGCCACCATCCCCGACTTCCTCTAGTCGTCCCTTGCCACGGCGGCGCGTATCTTTTGCCGGACGGCCGGCCTCACCTTCAGAAGCATGTCCAGAGGAACGTCGCGACACTGCGAAATCATCCCGGGGCATTCTAGCGTTTACAAAGTGGATACAGACGAGGACAAATAAGAGTAAAAAGGACCCGGCTTCACTTCAGCTCGATCGAATTCCGAGGCAATCGCGTCGGCTTGCTGATCACCGATCACCTTCCCAGTCACCAGGGAGAGCGGACGCCCCAGACGAGGGTCCTTCGCGGATGGCTGCGGGCCAACGTAGGCGAGTGAGTGCTCTCTCTTGGTCGACGATCGGATCCGATGTGTTTAAAGTAATATATCATCCTAGCGATCGGTCGCGAAAAATGTTGGAACACCAAACGTTCGTCGCTCCTCGTGTTTGTATGCACGGACTCATCAGACATAACAGACCAGATCATCTACCCAGGCTACTACCCGCAGCAATTCGACTAAAGACCCTCCTCGTGGCGAACAAGGCTCTAAAGATCAAACGCAAGTGGACTCGGTCCGTTCCTTTCTGGTAATAATGTATCATGTCATGATAGCTCATCTCCCGGTAGGCACAAAAAATGGATGATCCATCTCCACCCTCCGCTGCCAGTGGGACGGTCCGTCTCACAGTACGCGTACTTCCTTTCGCTTGCCTATTTGGACTCATAAGATTACATTAGCGAGAATCAGACAAGACCATCCTTGCGATCGCGTTTCCCTCGTGGATGTGTTGCGGCTCAGGTACCGGAGATGGAACGCACGGATCCAGGTGATCCGATACATTGGATGTAGATACCATTCGGAATCGGGAGTATCTGGAAGACTTCGTATCGCCTCACAGCGCTATCAAGTATGAGTCCTCATAAGCCCGTCCACGATTGAGCTCGACGGGAACCCGGGGAATCTCGCGATTGCTTAGGGGATTCGATGCCGTCCCAGGAGGGTGGCACATGGTCGTCATGGATCTTCTCGAGGAGGAGTACGAATGTCTTCACGATGTTAAGCACAGCCTTTCCCACGAACAGAAGGAGAAGCTGGGAGACGAGCTTAGAAGCTGACAGATCTTCACCGGATGAATTTGGTGCATGGAGATGTACGTGATGCGAACCTGATGGTGACGAAGTACCGATTGGGATGGAGGTTGGTCGACTTTGACTGGTCAGGCAAGATTGGCGAAGTACGATACCCCATGAACGTGAATCGTGGAGTGGGTTTGCGACGATCGGAGGGTGCGCTTGATAGCGAGTTGATTCTCGTTGATCACAACATCAGAATGTTAGACTATTTGTTCCAGTGACTTTGGGCTGTTGACTCGCTGGACGACATAAACAAGCCGCGTCCAAATAACCTAGTAGGATGCATCAGACGTTTGATTGCCATGCAGTATATACAATATTGGCTGCGTTCACACGCCAGTGTGATCAAGCTCTAACTATCCTTCAGATTCAATGCCTCAGCTTTGATATGAAGAGCCTGTTTCGTTGACCATTATGAGCACACCGCGCAATCGGACAAAAGTGGACTAACCAGTTGCTTGGAATAAAATCTTGAATCAGCAAAGTCGCCAGCAGCATACCAGAACTGTTAATTTAGGATGAGCATGGGAACAATCAGATTTGTGAGGGCGAAAGTACCGCAGGATAGCCCGTGGGGCGATACACTCCGCACATTTCGTCTTCCTCGTCAAGGCCCCACATCTCTTTGGTAGACTCTATTACTTCTGGGTCGAAGATATCTTTCAGTTGGTCCCTCCCGCTTGTGTATCCAGTTCTGCGAACAGGAAATTACTGTCAGTGCCTGCATTTAAATATCCGTATCATCATACTCACGCAAATATCACTGCGTCTGCCTGCAGTTCGGTTCCGTCATTGAACAGTATACCAGTTTCTGTAAATGAGATCGGTTGTACGCCCTGCCGAACCGCGACATCCCCCGAGGCGATAAGCCCAGCACAACCAACATCAAGCCCTAAAACGTAAACTCCACATTTCACACGGTCGAAGCTGAATGCTGTGGACAACACTTACAATATCCACCACCTCGTGAAAGATATAAGAGACCTGGACCAGAGTTATCCTCCCCATAATCGCATCGGAAGCCAGCCTTTCGCAGTCCTTCCAACATTTCATTATCCGTGGCTTGTGCTTGGTCCATGATAGCTTGACCCATCGTCCTCATCATGCCAAGTGGCATTGCAGCTCTTTTGAAATCCGATATTTCAATCGGACGATCATCGGGGTAGGCTTGAGCGAAGACCTTGGTAATTTCTCTGCTGGAGACAACACAAGTCTTTGATCTCTGAACCATTGTAACGGATGCCGCTCCGCAGAGCGAGAGATCCTGACAGATGTCAGCTGATGAATTTCCTGCACCTATCACTACAACACGTAACCCAGCGAATCTCTGGCCTCCAGGGAATTGGCTTGTGTGAAGTATTTCTCCGCGAAAATCCTCGAAATGCGGAATGACCGGAATACGCGGAGAGCCGTGTGCACCAGTGGCGACCACTACGTGCTTGGGATGCACTGTGACCTTTGTGCCGTCCCGATCGACTTGTATTGTCCATCGTTTTTCTTGTAAGTCGAATGTCGCCTTTGGGAGAATTTGGCTGTTAGTCCACACAACCAAATCTTGGGCCTTGGCATAGTGTTCAAGCCAGTCCGCGACCTTGTCTCGAGGGATGAACGGAGGAAAATTGCGTGGGAACGGTTGGTAGAGGGCTGAAACATAGCAGACTGGTGTTCGCTACGCATAGAGGGAACAAGCTGGAACACCTACTAGCACTATACGATTTTGGGAGGTGTAGAATTAACGACGGATAACGTTTTCTCCAGTTGTCACCTAATGGACGAGATTGAGGTTCCCACGGATGTATATCGCGAAGAAGCCTACCAATTCTTTTATTCTTGTCCACAATCAAGGCTGTGATATTCATTTGCTTTAACCGTGCTGCAACGTGCAAACCAGATTGCCCGCCTCCAACTAAATGGAGATTTTAGCAACAAACCGAGAGATTGCTCAACAAACGCACTTATCACGACTTGTGGGTCATTCTCCACCCTGGCTCGCCTCTCTTCGAGTGCCCTGTTTAGATAATGAGGTTCATGAAATACGTATACAGTTCATCCGACAACAAACTCACTCGTTCCAGGTGATCGTATGTCCTCCGTGGGGTCCGCTTTCCCCCCCGGATTCCTTGTGTCCTTTGAGATCCTCCATCATGACAAACACGGAGAGTGCCGTCATTCCAGAAGGACTCGTGGGCAGGAGCCGTGCTAGTCCCCGCGCGAACGCGATCGGTGTCTCGAATCGGAACGAGAACTCTATTCCTTGTCCAAATGGCAAAGTGAAGGGAGATGGGAGCAACCCTGGGGTTTCATCCAAGGCTACGTTAGTAATATTTGCAGACGCCAGTTTCTTCTCCAGATAGTCAACGATTTTTCCGTGTCCATGGAGAGTACGGTTGTCCCAAGTAAAAACGAGTACGTCTCTAAACCAACCATCGGGCTTGAATAACTTGGTTGCGAAGCCGTGTGCATTCCCCGAAGCGGTAGTTTCGGTGAAATCCTTCAGCCAAGCACACGCGATGGCCCTCGCGTTGACAGGTACTGGCGTGACCGACTTTAGTGCAGTGGTCATATCTATCTGATCGTTGACATCGGAAGATGAGTGAACCGGCTCGTACACGACAGCAGATTCGAGGTAAGAGATCTGTTCTGAAGAGAGGCGTATCTCCAACCCCTTGATGCTTGCGAACAGCTGCTCGACCGTCGCTCTGCAAATTATAGGGAATACGTGAGGGGTTTTGTGCAACATATACGCGATAACAACTAGGCAACAATGCGTCAGTATGAGAACTAGAACGCACGGATGAACATACCCGCCGAGATATGCTCAACGCCAACCTCCTTGGCGACCTTTTCCAGTGAACAGAAATATTTTGTCTTCATTTCAGCGCTGTTCCAGCTGGAAAGACCCAAATCCGCTGAATCAACATTTCTAATAGCAAGTGCCATGCCTTGCCAAGATGAAAGTTATGAGACTCGGCCCATAGAATAGAATACGAATCATTGCTTACCTTCAGCTCGCGCCATCAGCACAACGTCGCGTTCGAAAGTGTGATCCATCACGTTCCAACTTCCTTGATAGATCACGAAAGGGGTCTTGCCATGGACACGAGCATACATATTTGCCTTGGAACAAATCCAGGCAGGGGAGTTGCTTAGGCCCTTTTAACATGTAAGGACTAAAACGAGCATTATAGAAGCGAATCAATACAAGATAAAAGATTTTTCTGGCAACCACAAGATCGTGCAGGCCGTTCATAACCTACGAAGAGGATGAGATGTCAGCAGAGAATGCCCGGCAGAAAGTCGTTATCAAGTATAACCTCTTCGACCGGGGTACTCCATTCCCAGAAATCAACATACAGAATATCAATGTAGGATGTTCGCAGTTTCTTCAAACTTTCTTCCAGACTATTATATGCCAGGTTCAATATTGACTATCATGAAGTGCCAGTGGAAAGGAAGTTGACCTTGAAACGATAGCCTCCTTGGCGTTGTTCCCACTGAATAGTGTGTTGTGCTTGTCATGGGGCTTCACTGAATTTGCGCGGTACTGCCAAGAGACGAGTCGGGATGGCTGATTCACTAACTGCCACCAAGTAATCCCTTCCCAACATTTACCTTTGTGGCGATGACAAGTTGATCGCGACTCGCGCTTCGCTGCTCCACCCATTCGCCAATCCATTCCTCGGATAATCCGCCTTGGCTGTTGGACACAATCAGCAATTAATTCTCGTTCAAGAACACATCCACGAATAACGCAACCAGTTATTGGCGGTGTCAATGAAATTTCCGCCCGCTTCATAAAAGGCGTCTAGCAACCCAAACGCAGCAGCTTTGTCGACCGTAGTACCCATTCCGCTGTTCCAATTGTCCTCGGCGCTCGTACTACCTAATTGGAGAGGAGAGACACGGAGCCCTGCGCTGGGCGCCAGTACGCAGTGTTGACTTAGTCTCGACGAGGTGACGGCGCACATCGCCACTATTAGAATGTAGGGGTGGGGCCAGACTCAAGAGATCCGGACTCGCATTGACTCGCAGCAGGCACTAATAAACCCAAAGTACGGTGAGCGGAATCCCACGAGCAAGTTTCCACCTTGGGTAGCACCTCTTCGGCACCAAAGCAAGTTTCCATGTGGACATGATGTCAGTCTCTTCTTGTCCTGCATGCATTTCTCTACAGACATTCGAATACCCTAGATTCACTAGAAAACTTCTGATGAACTCAACGACGATCTAATCCTCAAACCCTCGATTCATCGATCATACAACATATCTCAGCACATCGTCGTTTAACCCCATTCATGAACAAGATTCATTTTCCTGATTCATCCGAGGGTAACTTATCTCTTATCTCCTTTAGGATGTACTCGATAATATGTAAACTGACTTCTGCGTAGAAGCTTGTTCATCGTCAGCTCGAACGGAACCACATAGGATCAATAATGCCATCTGCCAGGTCTGTAGCGTCAGAGCTTTTAGCAATGTTGAAGTTTAATCACGCTCTAGGTACTCCTTGTCAAATGACTAGGGGAAACACGGATCATCATCGCGGAGACGGTTGCTGGATAGCACGGAGTAGCTACTGCTACTGTCTGTGCACGTTTTGGAATGCAATGCGTGACCTATATGGGCGCAGAAGATGCTTGTCGACAAGCTCTCGATGTCTTCCGAATGAAAATGCTCGGCGCAACAGTAAGGTCATAATTCAATTTCTGAATCGTCTCCTTATTGCTCTGCTCCGAAGGTCATTCACCCATCGCCCGAGACTACTAGAAGGTCATCGGTCGTGGAATTAAGGTTCGGATGAAAGAAGCGACTGGTAAGATTCCGGATATCATCGTTGCATGTATCGATGGCGGTAGCAATGCAACCGGATCTTTCCACAACTTCATTCCAGACAAGAGCGTCCATCCTACGGGCGTCGAGGCAGGCGGTGAAGGTAAGATGGTATGCTGACTCCGATGTATCCTTTTTCTCAATTCCTTCCCAGGTCTTGATGGCGATCGTCACAGTGCCCCTCTTTCCAGGGGGAAACCCCGGTGTCCTTCATGGTGTGCGGGTCTACATTGTACAGTCATGATGGCCAAACAAAGGAGATACACTCGATCAGTGCAGGGCCGGGTTGTCCTGGCAGCCGACCAGAACATTCGTGGTTGAAAGATGGTGGGCGTGCGGAGTATGTTGTTTCAAATGATGAGGTAGTTCTGAGGGGATATTTCGCCTCTGTACACAGCTCGAGGGCATCATCACGGTCAGACTCGCGGGCGAACGTGATGACTGATGAACTGGTCTTATGTACAGCACCGGAGTCATCGCGCGCGTTGTGGGAAGGGATCAGGTGAGCAAAGCGCTGCCCAAGCAGACTAAACTTGTCATCGTCGGAGTGTATACGATTTTTGTTTTCTTGCCTCCGAGGCTTACACGTCAAAAATCAGTGTCTGTCCGGAAGAGGTGATAGGATGTGGAACATAATATACCGAGTTGTACATACGGATTTGAATGAATTGTCGTCGGAACACAATGGTGTGTGACATGTGTCACGCGCACGTGATAACTGTCACGAGGAGATGAACGCGACTCAATCATCTCGGTGACCGTAACTAAAGTGTTCAACTTTCAATATCTCTTTGCATCTAACACTGAAAACTCGCCAATATGCAAGGAGGACAAACACCAATCTTTGTCATGAGTGCGAGACCATTTCGCTATCTCTTCACTTTGACGCTGATCGACTCACCTACCAGACACTGCGCCCGAGAGGCAGTCGGGCAGAAAGGCACAGATTTCGAATATCACAGCAGCCAAGGTTTGACACAGAACTATCATCATCATCATGTCTTCTCACTCCACGTGTCTCTTCTAATTAGACCATCGCTGATGTGATCCGCACATGTTTGGGCCCCAAGGCCATGCTGAAGATGATCCTAGATCCCATGGGCGGTATCTTGTACGTTCGTAGTCTCTAAAAATCCTTTTCACGCCCTTCTCACACTCTCAAGATTGACTAACGACGGCAACGCGATCCTGCGCGAGATCGACGTTGCTCACCCCGCCGCCAAGAACATGATCGAGCTCAGTCGGACTCAGGATGAAGAATGCGGCGATGGGACGACGAGTGTGATCATCCTAGGTATCCCTCAACCTGGTATATTTGCCGAAAATAGCCTAACATCCCTTTAGCTGGCGAAATCCTCGCGCAATCTCTTGCTCAGCTTGAGCGTGACATTCATCCCGTTGTGATCATCTCAGCATATAACAAGGCTCTCAAGGAGTCCCTTGAGGTGATAAATAAGATCTCTATTCCCATCAACACGTCTTCCGACGAAGAAATGCTTTCCCTTATCAAAACGTCGATTGGAACCAAGTTCGTCGCCCGTTGGTCTGACCTCATGTGCAGTCTTGCTCTTCAAGCTGTTCGGACCGTTGCAGCGGAAGAAAATGGACACAAAACCGTCGATATCAAACGATATGCACGAGTAGAGAAGATCCCGGGTGGTTCGATCGAGGAATCGCGCGTGTTGGACGGCGTTCTCCTGAACAAAGATATCACTCACCCCAACATGCGACGAAGAATATTACATCCACGCATTATATTGCTGGACTGTCCGCTGGAATACAAAAAGGGCGAAAGTCAAACGAACATGGAGTTTTCCAAGGAGAGTGACTGGGCCCGTGCGCAAGAAATCGAGGAAGAACAAGTCATCGCGCAGTGCCAGCGCATACTTGAGTTTAAACCCGATCTTATCATCACGGAAAAGGGTATATCAGGTTGGTACGCTCAGCGATATCACAAGATACGCCTTACCCATAGCTTATCATAGATACGGCTCAGCATGTCTTTGAGCGGGCCAACGTGTCCGCTATCCGACGTGTCCGCAAGTCCGATAACAACCGTATCGCACTCGCTGTTGGCGCCACCATCGTTAACCGGGTCGAAGATCTTCGGGAATCCGATGTGGGTACTGGGTGCGGATTGTTCCACGTTGAAAAATTTGGAGATGAGTGCGTGCCCTTTTCTGCCAATCATCGTCCAAACTTACCATTCTACTCCATTCCAGATACTTCACCTCCTTGACTGCTTGTACAAACCCTAAAGCGTGCACGATTCTTCTCCGCGGACCGTCGAAAGACATCCTCAACGAAATAGATCGTAACCTTGCCGACGCTCTCTCCGTTGCGCGCAATGTTTACTTCAACCCTGTCCTTGCACCCGGTGGTGGTGCAACAGAAATGGCCATCAGCGTCGGATTGCACGCAAAAGCAAGAAGTGTGACGGGCGTTGAAGGCTGGCCGTTCAGAGCTGTCGCAGATGCGATGGAGGTCATTCCCCGGACGCTCGTGCAAAACAGCGGGGGGAATGCGATCCGAGTGTTGACGGAGCTGAGAGCCAAACATGCGAACGGGGAACACTCGTGGGGCGTGGATGGCGAGACGGGCAAGATCGTGGACATGAAGTCATATGGTTTGTATGAGAGCGCAAGTGTCAAGGTGTGTTATTGTGCGATCGAGCTCTTGTTGCCGTTCCTGACAACCGGTTTAGATCCAAATACTCAAGACGGCCATCGAGGTTTGTGACTCTCTTCAGCGGCTGATCATAGTAGACTAATGTCTTCGTCTTCAGGCAGCCCGCATGCTGCTCCGTGTCGACGATATCGTGCAAGCTACACGCAAAGAAAAGGAGCAACAGGGTCCTCCACCAGCAGAGATGGCTGAATGAAAAGTACTTCAGACATAATCGATGATGTGCTTCGTAGATGATGAATTCATGAATATTACAATAACAACCATCCAGCGAGCATCTACTAAATACCGATGATATGGTACACAGGTTCCAACGTTATTTACAGTCTTGGCTGGAATCAGCACTTGATGAAGTTACCAACGATCATACTTGGAATCCCCCACTTGTCCCGCCTGATCGTGAACGAAAAGCAACAACTGACGAAACCTTCTTCGCTTGAAGCGTCCTCGCCGCCTAGCTTCTTCCGGTCCGATGAGGTATTAATCAAGGGTTTGTATCGCAACACGCAGGAAGTAAGCACTGCTTTCTGGGTGGAATCAAATGCAACGTGGCCGTATTTCTGTCGGGATAAGATGAATGCCCAACGCATCGTTGAGAGTGACACACCTCCCAATAATTGACAGCGGACTCTTCTGCCATCAGCTCGTATATACAAAGGCGACCCTGCCGATCATTTGAGAAGACCATTATGATGACGAAAACGGTGGAACTCACGTCACGCATCATATACCCGTCGACACCAACCAACTCGGTGAATTCACGGTTTCCCTTGTATATCTCTCCTGTTCGACGCCAAAGGCACGCGGGCACACCCATAGCTGAGAACACACGATCGTAATCAAGCAACAGGCGCTCGAAGGCTTCCTCGATGAAGACCAAATCCTGTAGAGAAAATGGTTGGATAGGGCGTGATAGCGATTGGGATGGCTTTACTAACGATATCTCGGAGAGACTGTGCGATAGCCTGTGCAAAGGGACGTGAAAGGACAGTTATTGTCTCGGTCCGCTCGACTTACTCTGAACTTGGGTCGGAGAACAGATAGAGGTTGCAGAATTTGCTGCTTCGATTGCCGCGAGACGCTAAGATCGGTTCGTTAAAAGATGACCCTCGTTGACCACGAGGAACAACAGCCTACTTGCGGTCCATCCATCTCGAAAGACGGGCGTAACCCTTGACATAGTCATATGGCTTCAACAAACCTGCCTCGTACTTGCTTCTAATGACACGGTTCAAACGTTCGTCTCTCGAGCCGGACTCTTGATCCGCTGCTGTCAGAAGGAATTGCTCTGTTTTACTGGCTGACGGGAGAAGCGGGGGCGCGGGCTCCTCTGGTGGGGCTACATGCGGTTCAGCTGTCGTACCCCTCGATGGTTCGGTGGCTGGTGTTGGTTGAGCGACGTATGTACTTCCGACGTTGTCTGCCGTTGGGTCAGGGTATGATGGGCCCGACATGAGGGATGGTGTCACGGTCGTAGGCGAGGTAAAGAAAGAACCGTCATCGAGCGTCTCCAAAAAGTCACTAACGTGAAACCGTCATTAACAACAGTCGCTCCTGGAAGAGGTCTATGCAGACACCCACGTGAGGACAGAGAACTCGTTTCCCAGGGTTTCTGGCTGGTAGAGGAATGTGTTCTGTGGTACGTTCATGGACCAAGGTGAATTCGAGGGCTGTTGTAGGGTAGCGTTCCCGTACACTTGTTCTGCACAATGGGCGTGTCACTGTGAAATCACGACAGGGCAGTACAGGATCACGTACGGGGTATTATCCTCGACGTTTCCACACTGTTCGACGATATCGTCGTGTCTTGTTTGTTCTTCGGTGGACGCTGCTCGTCGTGGCATAAATGTCCGATTTCACGCTTGATGCTGGCGGAGGCAAAGGGGTCATACGGATGGCCAGAGCCTGCCGATTCGAGATCTCACGCACCAGCGCTGGCAGGGCCGGCCCTCGTCGCAAGTCATATGACTTCGACGACAATAGAGACATGCGTGGTTTACTTTCCGTCTCTTTGTCGTCTTCTTCTTCTTTCCTGTCGCATCGTCATCGTTTGACTGATCATGATCGAGCTCTCGCCGGCTTGCGCTCTGCGATGGCACCGTTGTATAAGGATGTGTAGGGTAGTTGGCCATTGGCGCGACGAACTCGTTGGTTGAGTGGGTGAAGATATTTTTCTAGCGTCGTTGTATAAAAATGGGTGGAGTTTCAGAAATGTAGTTCTCGTGATGTGATTGCTTCCACTTCAAACAGGTTCTCTTGACAGCGTGTGTTTCGGGGCCAGACCCCGACCACTCATGTACATTGGTCAAGCGCACAGCTAGAACATCGGCCAGGCATGGTCTATCGTAAAACGGGGTTGGGTAAATGTACAAGCCAGAGTAGTGTGTCAAAATTACAGCTTCAACTCAGGCCAACACAAAATAAGCGCAGATAAGCAGCTGGGTCGCGCAACGGAGCAGTGCAAGCCCACCAGGACATACGACACAAAAGAAAGTACTGTCGGCTGCTTTGGGCAGCCCCTTAATATCAATATCAGGCGGTTCATTGGGGCCCACCACCGGTTAACTTTTAAGCCGTGTACCATGCTGGAACCCTCGAGGCCAAGATTGCGGTGACCCTCTGTTGAAGGACTGGATCGACAAGTACGCCAGGACATGGGATGTATGCTCTCATGTCGATGAGGACTTTGGCAGATTCCTTTGGGACAGCGTTTCTGGGTTTCATAATCAACGTAGGTCATCCTGAATTGAATTGATTGTGGTATAAAACCAGGCTCAAATTTTGGCAAGTTCGAGCCACAACTTGACAGTATGCCCCTCGAGAGTCTCACAGATCGCTTCAATGCTGCCACTCATCGACACTTCGACAAGCAGGTAGAGAAAGACCCGATTTGCTAAGTCATGACTCTGATCTCAGTTTGGTTGTTCAATGTTGTGCCCTCCTTATTACTGTCGTTGAACATTCCAACAGTGACTTGGACCCAAAGTATCATGATTTGAAACAGGCAAAAGACCTGATCAAAGCCCATGAAGAGCTGCGAGATATGCTCAATTCTGCCTGGAAGCACAAATCATACGATTCGAAACCTTGGTGCGTGTCTTCAATCTCTGCCCAATGTTTGTTGATTGTTCATCACTCCTTAAGCTATCCTCAGGGCACCGACACCGGCACCCATCTCGAAAGATCTTAGTGCTTACAAGAAAGACCTGGATGACATGCAGGAGAGGTTTGGGAGCAGCCTCAACTTCTGAGCATATATGGGAACATGGGAGCAATTTTCCTGCTGGACAAGCCTAGGTTGAGTTTGTGTTGTAATATTATTCATTCCTCATCGACATCTCTGGGATTGTAACAACGTTGGTGTGTGTATGCTAGTCCAGTAAGGTGGGGGAGGCTTGTTCGATTAACTTCAAAATTGTCAAGAAAGCCTGGGAGGAAGATGTAAAGTAATTGATCAAACCACGAATCGCGAATACTTACTTCATGAGAAATATGCGTGGACATCAACGTCATCTTCAAGAACAGTCGGACTGTTTTCGGCGCCGCGATGGTGTCCGTGAAATAATTGACGCGATCATGGTCTTGAAGGGCCTCTTGTGTCGGTTTCAAGTTCTCACCCTTGACAGTGAAGTCATTCTCAATGACGCTAGCATAATTTCTCAGTCAGTAGTTGCCAATGCACCCATCAGATGGGAAGTCGAGTGAGCCTTGTATTCAATAAGAAAAGTGACCCTTCAGTACCCTCCGTGGGAGGTGGTTATTCCCATGGTCAATTTAGTAATTTGCAACCAGGAGTGTGGAACACTTACATCGCGGAAGAACGCAAGTATTCGGTTCCTATCCTTATGCATTAACAACTCACGATGGGCGGAGACTATAAGCGGGTAAGAAGAATCACATGGAAGTTACCTTGCGTGTCCAATCGGGTATTGTTAGGTCGGATGAATGTATACTCTACGAATCCTTGAAACACTGCCAACGCCTGGTCACCTGGTATAGACATGTCAGCTTGACGTATTAACACGATTTCAGTGTCTGCGGAGAACCCGTAGGTCCGTTGTATCGGCCTGGGGGGCAGCTGATCCTTTGACAACCGCCAACTCTCCGGCCGTAAAATGTCCGGAAGCTAATCCCCAAGTATCTGTTTCAAATACTCCAGATAGTTACCATGATATATGGGGTTAGACATAGCCACGTCCAAGTCAACAAGGTCCCTCATATAAGAACTTATATAGTGACATACGGCGAATCAGCCTGCATACTTTCTCGTGAGCTCAGCAGAATCGCATGCTGTTATACTCCACCGTACCAATGGCTATGTCAAGGGCATGTTGAGCAGTTTCAACATCTCGAATGAGAAACACATAAGGTATTAGAAAAAAGGATCAACGTATGTGCACTATATGCATGACATTGCCTACTTACTATTCTTATTTCACCTTTCCGGAATGACTCGAATTCGCCGCGATAAGCACACTTTACAGCATAGGCGTGTGACAAAACCACACTATGTCCGACGCTAAACGGGAGTGTGATTGGCAGGTGCGTGGGCTTTCTGCTTACATTCATGGTTCCATAGTAGAGTCAATCTGGCGCAAAATACCCCGCCCATACCCAAGGACGGAGATACACCACGGT
This sequence comes from Butyriboletus loyo, assembly GCA_038093515.1. Lineage (NCBI taxonomy): Eukaryota > Fungi > Basidiomycota > Agaricomycetes > Boletales > Boletaceae > Butyriboletus > Butyriboletus loyo. The sequence continues at coordinate 33,123 of JBBPSI010000151.1, forward strand.
TCATTCATAGTCAGCTAGAGGGGACACGAGAACGATGGGTAAACACAACGTCCGATCACTAGAGTGCGCACCGTTGTTCGACCTTGTCACATCAAAGACTTTGAAGCAGACTTTGAAGCAGCAGGAATTTTGAACAGAGATCATTGACGAGTTTAACCATCCGCCATATCTGTCATAGACTCATGGGGCGTCTGTAGGTCCCAATGATACAAGGTCTGAGCACTGCGAGTCAGCGACAAAAGCCTTTTTGGATGCCAATCGGGGGACATACGACAAATGGAATAGTCCCGTTCTCGAGCACTAGGTGACGGTTAGCTTCCAAGCCGTTCGGCTTTCACAACGAAATGAGCCGGATTATGTAAATAAGTTTTGTACCATGGAAATTGGAAAGCATGGCGGGGCACCGTGACCAAGGTTTATTCCAGGAGGTCGGGAACGGGATTATTCATAGCCATCCGAGATTTCACCGCAACTCGTGATGCGGTCCCAAAAGCTCGACCAGGCGAGTATAATAAGCGTTCAAGGTCGAGGCTAGCTACAGAATCCCTCGCTCATAGTCCGCAACATACACGCACGCCTTTTCGCCGCGATAATGTCTGGAGTAGCTAATACTGGAGTTGCCATCCTTGGAAGCGGCATCTTCGCCAAGGAAGGTGGGTAAAAAACATATTCTGAACAGGCTCACACTGTCCGAAAATTCACTATGTCACGGTCGGGTTCACAGCCCATCTACCCGCCCTCAAAGCCCTTGGTCCTCTCGCTCCAAACCTGAAGGCTGTCTATTCACGATCGGAGAAGAGCGCGAGAGAGTTGGCAGACGAAGCAGCGAATCTCCTTCATTTCACGCCGGGGATCTATCACGACAGCGATCCATCATCGAACCTGGATGCCTTGCTTGCCAGATCCGATATTGCGACCGTTATCGTAGTGTTGCCTATCACCATGCAGCCCGATATCGTCATTAAGGCCCTGGCGGCCGGAAAGCATGTTATTAGTGAAAAGCCAGTGGCGCCAGATGTTGCCTCAGGGTTGAAATTGATCGCAACTTACGAAGAAAAATACAAGCCCAAGGGGTTGGTCTGGAGGGTCGCAGAGAACTGGGAAGCTGAACCAGGCTACACCACCGCAGCACAGGCAATCCGCGCTGGAAAGATCGGAAAGGTTATCTTCTTTAGCTTACGAGGTGTCGGTCGCATGGACCAGGATTCAAAATGGTACAAGACACCTTGGCGCACAGTTCCGGATGTGAGTTGATCGAATCCTTTTTCCAACGGTAACTTGTGATCGATGGGATATTCCACAGTATCAAGGAGGGTTCTTGGTAAGTGGAAGCCGCATCCAGGGGATGCTTGAATTGAATTGACACTGCCCTCTTACATGTGCGTAGCTCGATGGAGGTGTTGTACGTCCATTTCCTCACTCTATCCTCGCAAGTATTCTTGGTGACACATGGTTTACTCATGGCTCATCAGCATTCAGCGGCTGCATTACGAGTCTTACTTCCTAGTCCCATGGCGTATCTCTCAGGGTTCGCCTCGTTGAACTTGGAATGGCTCGCACCACAAGACACGGTCAATGCCATCATCAAATCTGCAGATGGCTCGCACGGTATCTTTGAATTGAGCAACGCCGCGCCTACACAATCGCGTTCGTCCGTCGGCAACGGCACGGTCATCACGGGCACAGACGGGTACCTCACCATTAACCAAACAAAAATAAAGGACCCGGTTACAGGAGACGAAATGCCCGTTTTCCGCATTGTTATCAAGTTCGTCACCCGGGACGCGCATGGAAAGGCCGGCCCCGAGAGGGAAGAAGTGATCGACGAACCAGTCAGGGGTGTCGAGCTGGAGTTAGCAAGCTTCTTTACGGCGGCCTTAGAAGGAAAGGACGATGGACTGGGTAGTCCAAGGGGTGCACTCAGAGACGTGGCGGTTATCGAGGCGGCATTGAACAGTGGCGGAAAGATGATCGATCTCGAGAAACTCGTTTCTCCAGCCTGAAAGAGAACCTTGCAGATACTGAAGGGGGAAACATGTTCGAGAGAAATCATAGATACTTTTTGACGTATTCGTTCCACGACATCCAATCAACGGCACAGGAAAAAAAAGGGTTCTGACCTGCTTGAATTGGTCCAACTGTCGAACCAAGCACCTGCAACTGGAGTTAGCGACATTTGTTGGTCGGAAACCTGTATGATATCTAATCGCAACGGATTAGATGCATATGAACATACCTTACAGTATTCGGGATGCAGCATGTGCTCAGCGGCTGGCCTCAATCTCCAAGGCTTTCATTACCTATGATGATTCGAGCGGTGTCTGCAGCTCCCCCTTGCAGACGTACTCGATGAATCACTGCAACGACTTGACTTACCAGCAGAGCTGCCACTCTCACCAGCTAGGTGCGATACGGCCCCTATCTAGAATCAGGCGGGGGTTACGGCCAGGCTAATTTGACCGCTGTGCATGATGTCGATTCTCGACGGGCTGAATTCCAGACAAGAGCCAGGGCCGTCTCGAATGATCACCAGACGTCTGGTCCCTCTACGAGTGCTGTGTGGAGATCCAAGCATTGTCGAAAGCTTACCCACCAGATGCACCTCAATGATCGCGACAAACGACATCCCTATGACACTCAATCACCTTACTGAATAATGCAGTCGACTAATGTCCGGACAGGTACATGGATACAAGCGCGGCTGTGAACAGATCGAATGAATGGGACAACACATGTACTTGAAAAGAATGAAGTACGAGTCGGTTCGAAAACAACCGAAGAGTGAGGGGAAAACATGTCATCGTGCACCATGATGGGGCGGGGGAAGAGACAATGTTCCTAAGTTGTTGGGAAGACGAAGCCGGAGGTCGGTGAAGATCTTGTAGACAGCCCCTGGAGACACACCGCATTCAACGAGATACTCAGGGGTGACGCCCCAACCGAGGAGATCCAACACAAGCGACTTTGCTCGGTCCAGGTCCTCCTTCGTCACTAGGACCAAAGATACACAATAAGCGAACGAGAAGAACTAATCATGGAAGCGAAAGCGTGTTACTAGGTTCAACCGTGGGAACGAAGCTGGGAACAAGTTCTGCGGTTGGGAAAGGTGGCATGGAAGCTCTGACCTGGTTGGGTAAACGCGACTGTGGTTGATCTTTTTGTTGTTGCGATAGATGCCGCGACGCGATGCTGGAAAAATGTCCCTCCATGATCTCACCGTCTTCTAGCGAATTGCTGTTCGAGATGGTGGGATATGGTCGGATTTGCGAAACATGGCTGGATTTGTGACCATTGTCCTCCACCGACATAAAGGGAACAAGGTTTTTGGAAAGAGTACTTGGTAGTTGTCGGAACAGTACCAGTGACGCGACGAACGAAAATAAATTTACTTGGCTATCGGACTCTCACGCGGAAGGGACTCGACCGTCGGTTCCGATCGAACCCTCTTCTCAAGATCATTATTGCACGCTGTATCAAGTCCTGCAGGGAAATGTCTCGGTGGGAGTGTCACTAAACGGCTTCCTGGTCCCACCGGTCATCACCCCGACCGCTCACATCCTCAGCTATTACCACCGGCCTTTTTCACCAAAAGCTTTCTGACTGCACAGAGGGGACGTTATAACCAGAAAGCTTGCCTCCACTTGAAGTCGTTGCAACATCATAACGGTTTCTGCACCAATCCCGCCATTTGCTGTACTCTATCGCTGTGACTTCAACTGGAATATATCAGTGTCTTCAGGTTGACGTACGTTTAATGGTACTTCTCATTGGGGGATGATGCCAAAGTTGAGTTGGGCACTTCACCATTATCCGGACATGACGACGAGCAGCTCGCCTACATCATCAGAAGCTTCATGGACGTACTATGACGTGTGGTCCGGTCGAACTCGTTGAACAAGGAGTCTATTATATACTCCAAATACGACCGGCTATCCATTCCACAGGCGATTTCCTGAAGCCGAGGAAGCGTTGAAGTACAAGGCGTCATGAGGAACACAAAGAGCGTGCTGAGAAATCACAATCTACAATGATCGCAGATTCATTCATGGATTGGCCCCGGGGTTTTCACTATTCAAGTTTCAGCTATGAATCTCTGGACCCGCTGCCTCGCGTCGACAGCTACGCCTATCTATCGAGATGGGCTCATCGGTGATTGATATTTGAATACTGAACAGCAACCAATGACTTACGCAGGACAATATTGAATCGTCTTCTTATCATCACGATATCAGCAAAAGGCAGGCACAGTACAATTCCAAGAAAACCAAGGCACAACTAGAACGTCGCGATTCGTCCCAACGCCCAGCCTTATGGGCTCAACAACGCAACCGCGTCTCGCATCATCTCGTCAAAACTTCTCGCACCATCTCTGCTAGCCCCACCGTATGCCTCCACAAATTCCCTTGCCTTCTCCGACACCAATTCCAAGAGGTCCGGCTCGCCTTGGAGATGTTGCTTCATGTATGCGGCGACGACGACGGTCACCCATACCGTCTTATCGATCCCAAGTTCGCCTGCCTTACCAAGTACCGCGTCCCCAACAAGTCGAATGAGAAGAGGGGAGGCCGTAAACGAACCGTCAACGTCCATTTCGAGAAAGATATTATATACCTCCCGCGAGATCGGGACCGGTCTACTCGAGCCACTCGGACGAGCGCTCGTGTCTGGTAGGATCTCAGGCGAGGGAGCACGTCCGATTGGGTCGTGGAATTGAGGGAGGGGACTTGGGGGACGAGAGGATGTCCAACATGAGCTGCAGGAGGATCCTTCAAGGGAGCTCAGTGTGGAGAAGGAGTCCGTGCTGTGATGAGACGCGGGGCTCCGTGTAGGATCAGAGGCATGTTTGCGTCCACGACCTCCGTTTCCCCCGCCCGTCCCAGAATCGGACCCGTCGTAAGCACCCGGGAACCTTGGCTGGTCCCGAGAACGAGAACGGGAAGTTGTGTTTGCCGTACTTGTCGATGCTACTGGACTGCTATTGAAGCCAAAGGCAGACACGATCAAGGAGGACACGGCGTTGAGGAGACTGTCGAGGAAAGTGGGGGCCTCTGCGAAGCTATCCTCATGAGCATCCAGGTCGTTCTGCCGAAGTCTCGATCTAATCCACGCCCTGCTGCCACCTCCACGCCCCCTATTCCTTATCCGCTCATCGCCTTTCTGGACAGCGACAAAGGACGTATGCTTGCTTACAAGCTGATACGCCAACCCCAGCCTAACGATGCCGGCTCTTCGCAGGTCGCCCTCGGAGACCAAGAGTGCATCGCCTGGAGCAGGAGCGGGGAGCGGTCCGACTCCATCATTCAACTCCATGATGAGCTTCCGTGCAGCCAGCGTATGCATAATGGGAACAATTGAATGATCGTCGGTGTCACGGAATGGTTTCACCTTCGTTACACCGACAGTCAACTCTTGTGGCTCAGAAACCCCGTCCAGCTTAGTAATCAGCCTGACAGAAGTCGGGACAGTTCTAAATGACGTGATGGCGAAGACCGTGAAGCGGATACCGGAGAAGATCTTTGTCAATGAATGAGGAGCCTGTTGTACAGGCGGTGGAGGTGCGAGTGCTGGGATATCTGAAGGGAGGTTCGGCATGATTGGCGAAGAAAAACGAGCTTGAGGACTGGAGACATCAGATCCCCAATCAATATCGATGTGTTCTATATTCTTCGAGCGTCCAGCATTCAGAAGGCGAGCACATTTTCCAAGAATGTCTTCCGCAGAAAGGGCAAAAAGATACTCTCCGTTACCCTCCCGTGCGAGACTGGAGCATACATCGGAGGATACTCCAGCTCCGATCCCGAGAACGAACAGACGTACCGGTGACTGAGGTGGCGAACTTCGAACAGCCTTGGAAATGACCTCCAGCGCCTCATTCTCCTGGAATGAAACTACTTTCAGATCAGGGTGCTTTAGAAACTTGGCTACATACATAGGTTTGGCCATCGGTAAGTAAGAATACAACTGCTGGGCGGTCAAGTCCCCGTGAGTTGAATGCTGACTGAAGGGCTTTCGGGATTTCTGTTCCACCAAGATCGGCGCTCATGCCCTCAACGTGTGATGTCTGACCGCAATGTTAGAGTATGATATTTTGGCAAAGGAAAACATACCGCTTCAACCAATGATGCTAGGTCGAATTCACGGCTGCTCCGCCATAGGCTTGTGACTATTCCGCCGAAGCTAAAGATGTTGAATCTAGTCCGTGAGCTGGGGAGGAGTCGAAGTAGCATGATCAAAGTTCGCTTGGCTGTTTCAATTGGGGCATTACTCATACTGCCGGATCGATCAATGACGAAAATGTATTCTTGTGAAGGGACCTTGGGGGCTTGGAACTTTGGAACAAGGGTCAGTTGCATTGCGATGGTAGAACCCTCCCCGTCCCGAGCACTGAGCACCTCCGCGAAGCATCTGGGCTTATCCAATCCCTCGGCGTATATGGTGATTACGAAATCGCTGGTCAAGAATTCGGATGACTTCCAGACTGCAGACATACGCCGCTGCGATTTTCGACCAGAACGCCCTTTATAGCGTCGGAGTCCAATGCGATGTGTAGGGCTACGAATATCATGTATAACGCCGCTCGTCTGGATGTCGACGCTGATACGAAGGCGGGTTCGGGCATCTGCAGCGGAGGCATTGTGCATGGCGACAGGTGGCGTCCCATAGCGCTCAGCAATGTGCATCGGGAGCTGCAGTCGAACGCAATCCCGTAGACCTTCATCCAAGAGGTCCATGACAAACTATATACAGGTCGTGGGTCATGCAGACAGAACGAATATGAATTCGATACACACCGTCAAATACGCTGTCACCCTCGTGGTGGCAGGAATAGATCCGACTGAGATCGTGAATACTGCGTGACGAAGAACGTATCTACATGAGGGTTCATCATAGGGTTAATGGGGCTTACTATCGTCGGTTACCCCTTCAACGAGTGCTGTCGTCCTCCCTTGCTCTACAGCACGAGTGAACGTAAGCTCAGCCTCTCCTTTTTCCTTTACCTCCCCAATGATAACGGATCCGTCTTCCAGTGCAAGCTCGAATGCACAGACCGCGGCGTTCGCTGGGAGTGGGAAAACATACTTCCCCCTTCCCGTAGGTTCACTTGATGGATTGTAAAACGTCTGGATGAGGACTATACGAGACGATACTGTATCATGAGACGGATGAGTTTCCGAAGATAAGTTTGAAAGATAAGGCTTTGCCAACGACGTACCATCTACTACCCAAGCTTTCACACTCACTTCCTCTAGCAGGAGACATTCAATCACTGTTGTCCCAAGTGGTTGGTGGAGAATGCCTGTATGTAGTGAATTCATGCAGGTGTCTGTGAATGGAGGAGAGTGGTAGCTGCTGTGTGAATGTCACCTCTCCTTTATTGCAATCTTTAGCTGTATTAGCGCTGACGTTCGACGCCTCGTGGCCGACATCGAATCAAGATGCGGGAAGCCGAACTGACTGAAGTTGACTCGAAATGGACAGTGACGATGGATTAGGAGCGAATGATCCCAGTCCGTGTTGCTATGTCTGCATTGTGGTTATCGCCAGAGGAATCCTCCCTTGAGCGCTTCAGACCGAACACCATGGCCGTCTTGCTTGCGAGTTCTTGGAAATAATGCGGATACAAGTGCACGTAAGTTCTGCTTTGCACATGGGACTCATCCACATAAAGGGCAAGGTAAAAGTCATGTTCCGCGGAGTTTAGGTCGTTGTTTAGGTAACAAATAGGTTAGACGAGAAACAGAGAAAAAGGCTTGGGGACATGTGTTTGGCCCTAACCCACTGGAAGCCGTTTCCCTCGAGTTTCACAACTCTGTCCCACGCCTCGGAGACGTCACCCCCAATATCTCATACTCCCCACTATCGGTCACGGGAGGTATCCTGAGCCTTCGCTACAGACATGCAATCCACCCGACACACATTAATAATCCCTTGAACTAAGCATAAAGCGTGGATAAATCATGAATGGGACGGTATCGCAGTATAGAGTAGCGAGCGACATATAGAGTGTCTATACGGACGTTACAATCTTTTCAGGCGACTCATCATACAGATATGAGCTCACCTCTTAATCAAGCACTCCGGCACCAACCCCACCGCCTAGTTATCCGCATAAATTCTTCAACGTTCAGCATTTCAACGCATCAACATCAGCTATCGCGCGACCACAGGAACGTTGTGCCCTGCACGAATGGACAACAAACGAGTAACCTGGCCACGGCATTTTTGTCCTTCGACGACTCAGAGGTCCGATAAGGATGTGTCACCCAACGCTTCGGCGGCGCTGGGTGTGTCTTCTGACCTGTCTCGAGTCTTCGTGGTCACTAACCTCAAATTTTGCGTAAATCCACCGCCCACTGGTTGCTCAAGTATATCTCCAATACCACGGCCATCACATGCTATTATCGTGACTGCAGCAGCAAGCACGCCGTTTTTTTTAGGGTATACCCTCCGAGTGACCGAGTCTTGGAGTCCGAGTCCGAGTCCAGGTGTGTCGTACTCTCGCGAGTACTTTACACGACTGTCAATCGGCAGTCCACGGTGTCTCGCGGGGGGAAAACACGCTCAATATTTGCGAAAACTATCTCGTCTGCGCTCGCACCGTCGCCTCTCAACCACCTTTCGACTCTTATTCCTGCTGCCGTTCGCGATGGACACTCCCGTGTCGTACACGTTCATACATGTCCTTGGGGAAGCTCAGGTCAGTGGCTCCATTAGCTCCAACTTCAAGCCTTGATCTCGTAATGCCTGGGGCGTGTTCTCACTCTGGTATCCTATGTTTATTGTGCTTCGGCTGCGGGCATCTATTGGATTGTATCGCTGATCGTTTGTACCCTCCACATCTCATCTCTAGCTCCTGACAATCAAACTATGGGAATGCATATCTGCCTTGCACCTTCGATGTCTCCCACAAGATGGAATGAAGGGATTATTTTGCCGCCAACTAATCTGCTTGGTGAAAATCACCCGCTGTTCTTGAGTTCTGTATGACGTCTATTTCTCCCGTAGAACGCTGTTCCAGGCGGGCAATCCGCCAAAACCAGAACTTCCCTTACGAAACTTATTGACCTGCATGCAAAATGCAAGAGAAATTCACATCCTAGCTCTGTAGTAGCTGTTCTGATCGTAAGCAATGGAACACTGAAAACTCTTTTAGATAGAGGGATCGCTCGAGTATCAAGCAATGCTCAAGTTGCCATGTCGACAAAAAAAATACATCTAGTTGCCAGCCTAGACTCGTTGTATTTTTTTTCTGTTCCCAAGAAACAACCTCGGCGCATGCATCATCTACACCACCCTGGGGCTCGCGCGAGGCTCCGTGTCCGATACGCCTTGTGCAAAAATGGACTAGGAAGAGCCACGAAGCTTTCGTTCCGACCGATTATCCGTTTATTGAGATCCAAGCTTCCCCGACGCCTCCTTTCGACTTTATCGTCCGGAATCTAGACACTAGAATATTGTCGTTGAACCCCTCCAGGTTTTCGCGCTGCCACAGGCGCTCACTGCGACGAGAACGGCAACTCGTATCAACATTACGCCAAGGCTTGTCGTCTTCGTTGTCTGCACAGCATATCGTGAGGGCGGGATTGAAAAGGGCAGTGTAGGGGGTGTAAGCGGTGACGTCCACGTTCAGCTGAGTTAATTGATTGTATGGTTAGTGACAAGGGGTGAAACGAATGGTATTTCCATGCATGTCGACTGGAGTTGGTTTCGGCAAGGGCAATTTCACAGAGACATTGACCAGAGTGCGAACTTTGGGCAGGTAAAGCCTGATGTCAGGGCGAGACGGATGCTCTTTGGGACTTCAAAACTGGGCGGAAGAGAAGGGGGTGTTCGACAGACGAAACAAGTATGTTTGACGGAAGCGACGGAATAGGAATAGTGTTTGATATGGGAGCTGGAGATAGGCCGCGGCGGGGGCAGTATGTACCGCGTGTTGTGCCGGATAGCGGTGGTTGCGGACGAACGTATTGATAGTGGACAAGGGTTCCGTTGGGGATCGAGGGCGGCGTAGGCCTTTTCCCAAACCAAGTGTGTCTCGAGCGCCGCTCCACCAAACCCGGTATCTGGCGTCTACAACACACACGTGCGTGAGTACTTGTGTTCGGGATGGACTGGTAGTTGGGAACTCCACCGATGTATGCATGGGCGTGAGCCCAGGTTGTGCCGTGTTGCAAAGGGGGAGTTGATTGGCAAGAGTCAATCAAACGTCTGACCAGGGACAGTGTCACCATGAACGGATCTCATCAGATGAGGAACCAACGCAAGGGAATATACTTACTCAGAAACAGTGTCCCACTGCTAGTAGTGGGGCTGAGTGAACGAAGCGATCTCGCCATCGTTGCCAATAGCAACTGGCGACCGAAACCTGTGCAGTTTGGGACCTGAGATCGTTGAGCAAGGATGTTGGGACTTGCAGGAGACGCATCGCAGTCTCGATGTTCGCACCCGGCGCAAGGGCGAAAGAATGAGGACGAGCCACAGTCCGCACGCCTCTGTCTCGAGATGCGTTGATACGGGTAGAGGCAGTGGTACCGTAGTAGACGATCTTGGAACACACGACACGAAAAAAAGACGTCCGAGAAGTCATCTTGTTGCCAGGTTATCTGGACCTGCGCGTTAGCAGGACCAGACGCCACGAGGACAAAAGCGTTTGGTCTGGAGGGCTTGATCGTTACTTTGTCGTCTGGGTATTTCGTGCACTCGAGAACGTGACATGCGATGGTCGGTAGAGCATGCGTGGACTCGAAGTAAGCCCGAGAAGGATCATCGATGTGGGTGGTGTCTCGGGACGAATGGCGATCAGAGTCCTCGATTATCTCCTGCCAAGTCCCTGTTGACGAGCAGCAGTCTTGAGTGCGCATACTGTCCTAAGAATTGCTTAGAATAAGGGAAACAGGTGCGCAAGATCCTGACGCGCACTGTCGATATTCTTTCGGTTTGCAATGGCTCGAATCAATAAGATACCATCTTTGAATCCTAACCGTTCAATGCATATCGCCTTTCCCAGTGACCACTGAGTGAGGGTCCTATCGAGTCCAATCATAGACAGGCTTATCAGAACTCGAACGTGATAGTGTTGTGGGGTAAGATGAACTCTTGCAGATACTCGCGATTCAGAATGGAATCTATGTAACGAATTTCGTAGATCAATGGGCGCCATCTCCGCTGCCTGAGCCACAACACGTCCATGGGGTAAATGCGACTCGGATCGAAAGCTTCAGGTTGAGGTTGAGGTCGAGGACAACCCTGCGTGACTCTCGCTGTTAAAATCTAGCGGCGTGAGTCCACGACGTAATCATAAAGAAAGTACGCGCACCGTCAGATGGACCCTCTCGGTGGAGGGTGGAGCTGGATCATTCGTTTGTTGGGCCTAATATGAAATGAGCTTTTATAACATAATTAGAAAAAGACGGACCGAGCCTGGTTGCGTTTGATCCCCAGAACCTTGTCCGCTAGGAGAAGCGTTTGTGTTTGGATCGCGGTGGTCAGCACTCTTGGTACGAGGTGATTTATCCTGTAATGAGTCCGTGCACACAAACTCGAGGATCAACAGAATCTTTGGTTTTGCAGGATATTTTGCGACCGTTCGCTAAGATGATATGTTAAACGCACCGGATCCGATTGTCTATCAAAAGCACTCACTCGCTTACGTTGACCTGTTGCCATCCACGACGGACCCTCATTCCTGTCGTCCACTCTCGTTGGCGGCTGGGGAGGAGACCGATGATCGGCAGGCGCATGCGATGTGGGGCCCTTCTTCGTCCTTGTTTTGACCCACTTTTTAAGATTTGCAATGCCATGAGACGGCTCGGCGGTGTCGAAATGCGGCTCTGGACATAGCGATGGAGGGTAGGTCACTGGTTCAACCTCAGAGGCTGCCGGAGTTAATGGCTGCAGCAGCGTCAACACGGAAGTAAGGAGGATATAGTGAGCACTGACCTCGTCGAAGTTGAACTCGGGAGCGGGCGCGCTCGACGGCACGTCAACCTACGCGATCGTGAGAACTCGCGTCGAACAGAAAAAGGACCTCGAGATCACTGCTGCTGTCTCCGCCATGTGTCTTGGGGTTTGATTTCCCATGGTCGTCCTGATGTATGTACAACGGAGGCAGTCAGTGCAGCTTATGTTGGTAATGGAACGGCAAATGGTACCTGATTAGGGCCAGTTGTATTACCGTCCTGACCAGTCGCAGGCGGCTCGTCTGGTCGTTCTTTGTTTGTGTTGGCCTGATAGGCTAACTAGAACTTACATGGAAATGTGAGCAAGGTCACGCCGACCAATTGCCAAATAGGAATTGTCTGGGGAGAGGGCGATCGAATGGCAGAGCCGATCTGAGTGAGAGTCCACATGCGGCAATGAATTTGCCATTCGCTGTCGGATAAAGCGACTATCACGGAAGATCAGCGATTCCGCGACCCGGGACCCCGTGGACATTTTGTCATCGTTTGTCACCACAAAAATTCGCTGGCTATTGTTATGTCTTGATGGTGATGAGCGCATGACTGTTGCGACTGTTGAAAATATGGACTGAGCTCCGAAAGCAGGAAGTGGCGATGTGCTCACCATCTGGGGAGAATTTGATTCCATTGACATGTTTGACAAGTTGGAGAGGGCCGGGGCCGTCGTTACGCCATTATTAAATTCCATTGGCACTCCCGCTCAACAGATGATTTCCGTCAGGCTGGAAAGCGACTGCGAATACATAGCCAGAGCCTGAGTGACTAGTGTCAAGTCTGACTGAGGTGTTAGCATTGCACTGGTCATTGTCGACGACATCCTCAGCAATGGTACACTGTCGCGGAGTTCGAAGAGTGCAAGAAAGATGGTTTCGGTTCAATCATGGTGCACAAAGCCGCTCTAGGAATTCGTTTCCTCATTCTCCATACGGGTCGCAACCGCCTCGTGTCTTTGGCGCTTATTCTTACTCACATCCAAGTCAAGTGACCTCGTTGCGAAGACCAGAGAAGCGGTCAACATGGGTCGTTCTACCCGGAGTGTTCATCATATATTGACTGCTCCCTACAACCACTGATGCACCTCGTCCTGCTCGCACCATAACACACGTTCTGCTTCCATGGCCGCTCAAACTTGCTCGCTTTGAAACTAAATGACCTTGCTATCATCATCGCCCTACATTAACGCCAATCGTCCGATCAACTGGCCCTTTTTGTACCTCCTTCGCTATAAACAATGTCGTAATACTCATCGTCGTCATCTGATTGCAGTTCTATAGACGCACCATGGTCCAGCTGCTCAGACCGTCTCATATGACGGAGCGTACCACTGTCGTCGCGATGCTCGTCGAATTCGCGACAGTCTATGCCGTCCTTTGACTCTTATTCTGATCCCGTTTGCGATGGACACTCCCATATTGTACACGTTCCTACAAGTCCTTGGGTGAGCTCAGGGAAGTCTCCATTGGCCCCCAGTTGGTATATCGTGTTTATTGCGTTTCGGCTGCAGGTATCTAGTTGATCGCACCGCTGTTAACCTTTTATAGAAAAGTCCCTAGGGAAGGATGCACGATCGTATCCACACACCCGACTCGACGTCCGACGTCCGCACGGTGCGATCAACCCATAACTATACACCCGCTCGTTCGATCCAGGGCCGCCCGCCTTGGATACTTGTTCCGCGTGGGACGGTCGTGGAGGCTTTGCGTTGTTCATACCCCTGGCCAGCCTCGCTGGCAGTCTTGCGCCGTTTTTTACGCTTACAAGAGGAAGTCGGCTCAGATGTGAGCGCTACCTAGCCTTTCGCAGGCATGGTGGCGTCCCAGAAGCCAGTGAGGTGGTCGGAGGTGGTGGTACGACGGGACCCCTCTCAGAATTTATGATGTTTGACTGGAATCGCTGCAAACTCTCTTTCTCTCGTGAAACTCACCCCGTTCGAATTTTTTGCTTATGGAACGGTCCTACGGACCACTCTTGGTGCTTATATCCAGGTACGCCTTTTCCTCGTGTGCACTTATCGTACTCAAATGCTTTCTCCCAAACACTAGTTTATTTGTATGTTGACTCTTTCGTTACACAGAAAAGTTGGTCAGGGACATTATAGCGCATTCACCTCTGTCTGTGTCATCTGGTCCCCGGCATCAACAGACGAGATGAGTCCTTTCTCATCGTGGGCGCCTCGTAGGATCTCGTCGCTTCCCTCACACGTGTCTCCGCCTTGGTTAACGTCGTCGGGGCAACTTGACCTAGTAAACGATCGACCAGCGGGAAAAGCCCAGCACAGAGCACCGCCGAAAAAGGGCGTCCGCTCTCCCTGGCGACTGGGAAGGTGATCGGTGATCAGCAAGCCGACACGATTGCCTGGGAATTCGATCGAGCTGATGTGAAGCCGGGTCCTTTCTACTCTTCTTGTCGCGACTCCTCTCATCGAGTACCAGTCGCTCGCTGGTGAAACGGTTAGCGGTCAGAACCAACAGCTAGCACTCGGCTACCATCGGCAACCAGCAACTGTTTTACTGATAGGCTCATGGTCTTTCTTTTTTCCCCATTACTTGACATCCCTTTTTATATCCTCATCGACTTTTCTCGCTTGCTCGTTTCCTTGTCTATTATTTCTATGAATCATCCATTAGATACTGTCCTACAATTACAGCCTCCATGTGCTGAGAGACTTCGTTTATGACCGGTGAATATCCTGGCAAGCTCGATCATGGACAGGATTTTTAGGGTGCATACTGATGTTGCGAAGTGACACGAAATTAAAGAACACGATCAATGTCCGTATATTTGCGATTCAGAGTAGAATCCACAGGTATTACATCGAATGTGGATCAAGGTAAGTCATCATGTGTACCTGAACGATTACACAACAGCCACGCAGGAAGGGTGATAGCAAGGGTAGAGTAACTCGATCCTTGCTGATGCTGATCCACCGTAAATATAACAATGTAAGTGAGAGAAAAGCAACACGCACCATTACATGGACCCCTGGAGCCAAGAGGTCAGATGGATCGTTCACCGCCAATGGTTGCGTCTAATGGGACGTGAGCTGTCATGACGAGGTCTACATGACCAGGAAGAGTCATACTGGGTCTGCTACCGTTAAATCTGCAGCACGCTCAGGCTCTCCGCTATGCGAAGCATCTTTGTTCGGATGGTCGGGAACCGTGGCCTTGGCAGGAGGTTTAGGCTGTAGTATCTGATGAGTCCCTGAATACAAATCCGAGAAATAGTAACGAACCTGTCGGTTTCTGGCATATCCTGTAGTCGTTCGCTAATATGAAATATTAGATACTACATATCCGATCGTCTAGACAAGGAAGAATACTCACTCGCTTACGTTTACCCGCAGCCATCCACGAAGGGCCCTCGTTTGTGGCATCCACTCTCGGTGGGGAGTGGGAAGGAGATCGATGACCAGCGGGTTGACGTGACTTTCCAAAACGTCGACCGGGATTGTGTGAGGTGACGCCCTTCTCACTTTTTCGCGGTAGCAGCTTTTTTAATATTGAGCGAATCTGCGACCCGGGACGTGCCTCTGCAGGGGAGTCATGTGGCGGTAGCTCCCGGGGATCGGCAGCGGAGGTCGGGGATGGTGGCTGCAGTAGTGTCAATATAAAAGCAAGAAACAAAATGAGGTGGCCACGAACCTCGTCAAAGTCGAACTCAGGAGCGGGAGCGGGCGCGCTCGACGGTACGTCAACCTACACGATCGTGAGAACTCGCGTCGAACGGGAACAGAGCGAGTGGATACCTCGAGATCACTAGTTGATGTCTGATATTGCGTGTCATGAGATGGTTTGATAGAATAGCCAAATACTTACATGGAAAGGACCGTATGACTCTGGGAGAATATGACCGAGGTCACGCACAAAGACTTTCCCGTCGTCTCGTCCTGTTGCCAGATATGTGTCGTCTGGGGAGAGGGCGATCGAGTATATCTCACTACTGTCCTCGATGTCAGAGCCAATCTGAGTCAGAGTCGACATGTCCAGGAAGAAGATGGAAGACATTCTATATGTGGCAATGAATTTGCCATTTGCTGCTAGAGCGATGGACTCGACATTGCTGTCGAAAGCTGGTGACTCGGCGACCTGGGACCCCGTGGACACAGCAAAAGACTTGATTTTGTGGTCATTGGTTGACACAAAAGTTGCTGGTTGTCACTGGACCATGCAAGTGGAGTGGCCAAGTTCAATGTGGCTGTTGTTTCGATTGCGACAAGTTCATCGCCGTTGTGACTGTCAAAAACGCAGATCGACCCTTGCAAGCAGCAAGTGGCGATGTGCTCGCCATTTGGGGAGAATTTGATTCCATTGACATTATTGTCATGTTGGAGTGGGCCGACGAGTCTCTCCCCTGTTGTTATGCTCCAAACACTCGCTGTCTTGTCTCCAGTCCCAGTGGCAAACCTGGTCGAATCTGGTGAGACATCGACTGCAAACACCCGGTTTCCGCCCTCCACCTCGATGGCCTTTGCATGCAGCTCTGCATCCCACACACTTGCGCCCTCCTCGGCGCCACACACTACCCATTGGTGATCTCTTGACACACTGATGGCCTTCACGTACATTCCCGTTCGTTTTCCGACCTCTTGATTGTCTTCAAGTCGCCATCGTCGAATGCCATCGCTACGCCCACCCAAAAGATGCTTTCCATCAGACTGGAATGCGACTGCAAACACTGGACCATCGTGACCGGTGTCGAGTACTATTATTGGGTCTGGCTGGATTGTTAGCATGCAACACTACCACTGTTCAGAGCTGCTACATACCAGTCTTTGTCGATGACATCCTCAGCAATGGTATTGGTACACAATCGTGGAGTTCGAGGGGTGCAAGAAAGATGGTTTCGGTTCACTCGTTGGGTGCGCAAAGCTGCTCCGTAAACACGTTTCCTTATTCTCTATATGGGTCGCAACAGCCTCGTGTCTCTGGCGCTTATTCTTACTCACATCCAACCCAGTGACCTCGTTGCGAAGACCAGACAAACGGTCAACATCCATGACATTTTGCTTCGTGGTTCTACCCTGAGAGTTGTGAGTGTTCATCATATCTTGACTGCAGCAGTCGTTTCACGACGGCTTTACAATCCACATCAGACCCGCTCGCGCCACCCCGCTCCTAAAAATATGTGCATTCCATCCCGAACAGGGACGGATCCAGAAGCATCTTTTCCACAAGATGCGAGACGAATAATTACACCACCACACTCACATTCATGGCACAGCCTCCACGTTTTCGCGTTTGCTGTTCAGATAGGTGGACGTACTCACACGATTGCGCTCACATACAAACTTCGTTGACGCCAATAATGCCTTCGGACGACCAACGACAGGTTCCCATATTCATCATCGGTAAACCGTATTATTGGCGTCCGCATGTAAGCCATAAATTCCCTTGATGCGCCCAACTGCTTCGTGTCGCAAAAGCTGGGAGAGGTGTCACCGCTCTCAATCCCCCATCACCACTCACGTACCCACCACCAAAGACATATAATGATGGAGGGTACGAGGATGAATTTCTCTGGGGCACTGTACTAAGCTATTGTTTCACGTTCCACCAATGCAGCCTGCCTGTCGCGCTCTCGTACTTTGCATTCCAAAGTGATTTTAAATTGCCGTATTTCGCTCCTCCGATGCATAGGCAAGATCGACAACCATGTTCACCAACTCCCGCGGTATCTCAGCTATTTATACTGATGTCAAAGGTTGTTCCGAGCTGGGACATTGGTGCGATATCTAACGAGCATGCTGTCATCCCCCATGATGATCGACGCTGACCAACTGGCTAGATACGAGTGCTCCCTGCAACCACGGATCCACCTCGTCTTGCTCGCAATATAACACACGTTCTATCCTGTAAACGGCAGAAACTGTTTCCACGGCCGTTCAAACTTGCTCGCTTTGATTCTGAATGCCTTCGCTATCATCATCGCCCTACATTAACGCCGGTCGTCCGATCAACTGGTCCTTCTTGTGTCTCCCTCGCTATCAACATCGTCGTCTGATTACCGTTCTACAGACGCACCATCGTCCAGCTGCTCCGACCAGTTCATGTGATGAAGTTACAGTCGTCGCGATGCTCGTTGAGTCCGCGGCAGTCCATACCACCTTTGCTCACCCATCTTGTGGATGCTATGAGCCTCGAGTCGTATCGTATTCGTTGTCGCAACCAGCGGAGTCGAACAACATGCTGGTTTCCATTCAAAGGACCACATGCTCGATTGCCAGCGTTCGTCAATGCCTCATAAGCCCCATCGCTACTTTTCGTCCCTCAGCGCTGCCCAAGGATCGCCGTTCAAACATGACGCGTATCATCTCCCAGCCAAATTACCTCCGATTCATTCACGTCCACTTCCACGACAAGATCCTGCCCCGGTGCGACATCCGCGAATACAATCGCGGACACGGCGGCGCTTTGAGGCTGCGATAACGTATCGAATCCGCTCCCAGTGCCCTGCCAACGGTCATGAAGGTCACCATCATACAGCGCTCGCACGCGGATGACGAACCGAGGCATAATGGGGCACACAGATATGTAATAAAGCGTGGTCAGGAAGAGCGCCGAATTGTTGTTTAGTGTAGACACCTGTTCGAGCACGGATGCGATGTTGAAAAATGTGATCCTCGAAGTTGAGGGGAAAACATTGAGTGGACGGTTTCCCGCAAACGGTCGGAAACAAGACGGGTGGGAAAAAGTGATGGTGGCGAATGGAAACGAGAGAGGGGGAGGGAAGCAAGAGGTACAGGATGAAATAAAAAATAGCGTCTCTCACGAATTGTTGCATGTACCGGTTGGGGTGCCACTGTTTAGTCGCTCTGTACATCTTGACTGACTCCTTCAAGGTTGGGACGACAGCGAGAACCAAAAGGGTAGTACTGAGAACAAACTGTGGGGTTTCAGCGTAGTGATCGCATGTTGTTCTATCAGAAACTGCAAAATGAGAAATACAGAAGTTGAATAACTGTGACTGGAGAGGGTGATGAACGACCCCGCGAGACACAGTGACGCTTGTCGTTTAACTCGTGACATACCTGAGAGGTTGGTATTGGGATTGCTGTAAAACCAATGTAACAGATAACTGTCCGCACGGTACGGTCAACCCAAAACTATATGCCCGCCCGTTCGATCCAGGTGTAGGCCCGCCTTGGATACTTGTCCCGCGTGGGACTTCAGCACGGTCGTGGAGCCTTTGCGTTGACCATGCCCTTGGCCAGCCTCGCTGGCAGCCCTGTGCCGTTTTTTACGCTCGGAAGAGGAAGTCGGCTCATATTTGAGTGCTACCTAGTCTTTCGCGGGGATCATCGGTGGTGTACACCGTGTCCCAGAAGCCAGTCAGGTGGTCCAAAGATGTGGTAAGTCGGGACCCGGTGTCATCGAAGAGAGGAAAGGTGCGGAATTGGAGCCAGGAGATGGTTTAGAAGCACAATGGTCCATTAGGTATGGGCTACACGCGGGTGGGGGAAGCGATCAGATCGTACGAGGGGCTCGCTATGAAAAACGACTTGTTTGTTGATCCCGGGGACCAGACGAGTGCGCTAGAATGTTGCGGACCAACGTTTGCGCGTGATGAGAGAGACAACGTTGACCGTCATACAAACAAGCTAGTGTTTGGAAGCAATCGCGTTTGAGTACGATGGGGGCACACGAGGAAAAGGCGAACCTGGATATACCAAAAGATCGTTCCACAAACAAGAAAGTCGAATTGGATGTGTTTTGCTAGAGAAGAGAGTTGACAGCGATTCCAGTCCAAGCAGCACGATAGATTCTGAGCTAGGAGGGAATAGGATCAGAGCAGGAGATGGTCAAATCAATCGCTGCACCGGAGATTTCCGCAATCCAAGCGCGCACCAGTGCCGCTGCCCTTTGTCACCAACGCCGATCAGCATACGACCTCGCCGCTCAATCACACTGTCAGCAAAACTCACCGACCCTAACAATAGGCTCACAAGTCACCGCACATTCCCCAATCCCACCTACCAGCCATCAACTAGACCACAAAAATGGTTGGACTACAAGGCAAGCGCAAAATTCCGACCTATACATGTATTCCTGAGCTCATTTGACTTCGTTTTACAGGAAAATGACCATGACTTGTGAGAGACGCTCCTGTCGTGGCTACAGAGAACCAAAATGGTACGTTTTTCATGTTTCCTACTCACACATAGTTGACTACGACTAACCTTAGTTGTAATAGCATCACGTGAGACACCTAGCACCATAGTTGATACCAGCAACGACAGCGCACACACGGAGAAATCAAGTCGGGGGATCTCAGGTAAGTGACAAAAGGCTAACCTATCATTGCTTCGAGCTCATGGGTATACAGCAAGTATGTGCGTATCGAAATCAGCTCAGGCGGCCTCAGGTAAGTCCCTCACATATACCCCGATGTATTACTCACAAATATAATGTATACAGCGAGTGCAGGCATGTCGAAATCAATGTGCGCAGCCTCACGTAAGTCCTTCGCATGTACCACGAAATATTACTAACCATGTTCGATAGTCGATGACGACGAATACAACTCGGCCGGCAATGGGCCGCAGCGGTCGTGCTGCTTCAGGTAAGTCAAAATTACGACGTCAATGTTATATTAACTAGTTAATTATAGTGAGCATCATTGAGGACACCGATGAGGGCCCTGGCCTGGAATTTGATCAAGCCCAAGCCCTGGCTTTCAGGCCAGGCTCATCCATCATTAGGCCGATGAGATTAGAGACTTTGGGAGATGGCTCCACGGCACGGTCGCGTTTCCCCACTCGCCTGTGCTTGCACGCCCGATTCGCTCTTCCTTCCTCCTGACCTCCCCACTTGTCGTCGCCGTGCGAGCTCGTTTCCCCCGGCACATGGTCGGATCCCTTGGTCCGTGCGAGCCCATTCTGCTTGCGGTGCATTTTTCGGGTTGTAGCAAGTCTTCTCAACATCTTCGTAAGACGGATAACTCTTGGTTATACTCGCGCTTATGCTTTGTTAGTACTAGCAGTACCTTCGGACGGCCAACGTCACGCCACCGTCACCATGGGTAGACTGCATCACAGGCATCCGCTTGGAAGAGTGTTCCAACCATACACACGGGCGAAGATGAACGGAGGTCGGAGATGGGGACTGTGACAACCTGGTCGGTAGATGATGCGGGCACGGTGACTGCCAAGTGTAATCACCAAACCGAGCATCAGTCGTTCAGGGAGTCGGACAAAGATGAAAACGGCATGGGGACTAGCAAGAGCCTGTAGGCCGGTGACCTTGCACTCTCGATCAAGATGTTCCTCGTGGTAGTCGATACGATCAATTGCCATCATTCCTAGTCGCACGTGGAACCGACATCTCTTGGGATCACCATGTATGTGCGCTCCTCGAGGGAGCAGCGTTTACCACGCATGGTGTATGCGCATCATTAGATGCCTTGTCTTTGCGAATTGGCTGGCCGATCAGCAGCTCGTAGGGCGAATCCAGGGGTACTGGTGGCTGGGGGAGTGTCTACAAGGACCCCTCTAGCTCGAGCTACACGATGAACAGCGTTCCTAATAGCTCCGCGAGCGCGTACGGCGGAGCTCGAGCCCTTGCGATCGGATAGGCGTTAGGCCTTGGTCAACATCGTCAGGGCAACTTAGTAAACGATCGACCGGGGAAAGGCCCAGCACAGAGTGTGGCACCAACACCGCCCAACTGGAGAGATGTCCGGTAACGTCTCATCTTCGCTCATCTTCGCGTTTCCTTCTCTATTGTTGCTATGAATGATCAATTAAATACTGTCCTACAATTCCAGCTTCCGTGTGTGAATAGACTTGGTTTATGACCATTGGGTGAATATCCTGGACAGGCTTATCAGGGTTCATACTGATGTTGCGAGGCGACACGAAATTAAAGAACTGCACGATCAATGTCCGTATATTTGCGAATTACATCAAACGATTTGGATCAAGGTAAGTCATCGTGTGTACCTGAACGATTACACAGCAACCACGCAGGAAGGGTGATGGCAAGGGTAGAGTACCTTGATCCTTGCTCATGCTGATCCACCGTAAGTATAACGATATAAGTCAAAGAAAAGTTACGCGCACCGTTACACAGACCCCCGCGGCCGAGGAGGTGTCAGATGGAACGTTCGTTGCAGGTGGTTGCGTCTAATAGGACGTGAGGTGTAGTGACGAGGCCTACATGACCAGGAAGAGACATACTGGGTCTGCTACCGTTGGGTCCGCAGCACGCTCTCCGCCACGCGAAGCATCTTTGTTTGGATGGTTGGGAACCGCGGCCTTGGCACGCGATTTACGCTGTGATGTGTGATAAGTGCCTGCGCACAAGTGCATGGAGTAGCGAACCTGTCGTCTTCTGGTGAATCCTGTGGATGTGCGCTACAATGATATTAAACCAACTGCATCCCATTGTATATTAAGGACGAGTACTCACTGCTTGACGTTCAGCTGCAGCCATCCTCGAAGGGCCCTCGTTTGTGGCACTGTCCACTCTCGCTGGAAAGTGAGACGGTGATCGATGATCGGCGGCGGGTTGGCGTGACTTTCCGAAACGTCGACCGGGATTGTGTGAAGTGGCGTCCTTCTCACTTTTTCGCGGTAGCAGCTTTTTAAATATTGAGCGAATCTGCGACTCGGGACGTGCCTCGGCAGGGGGGTCGAGTGGTGGTAGTTCCCGGGGATCGGCAGCGGAGGTCGGGGATGGTGGCTCCAGTAGTGTCAATATAAAAGCAAGAAATAAAATGAGGTGGCCACCAACCTCTTCAAAGTTGAATTCGGCCGCTGGCGTGCTTGGTCCGGGGACCTCGTGCTATGTCATCGTGAGAACTCAGTCCGGGGGTGAACAGAACGAATGGATACCTCGAGATCACCGGTTGTTGTCTAATATTGTGTGTCATGAGATGGATTGATAGGCTAACATGACGAATCTTACATGGAAAGGACCGTATGACTCTGGGAGAATATGACCAAGGTCATGCACAAAGACTTTCCCGTCATCTCGTCCAGTTGCCAGATATGTATCATCTGGGGAGAGGGAGAGCGACCATATCGCTGTGCTGTCCTTGATGGCAGAGCCAATCTGAGTCAGAGTCGACGTGTCTAGGAAGAAGATGGAAGAGAATCCATGTGCAGCAATGAATTTTCCATTTGCTGCTAGAACGATGGACTGGATGCTGCTGTCGAAAGCCGGCGACTCGGTGACCTGGGACCCCATGGACACAGCGAAAGACTTGATTTTGCGGTCATCAGTTGCCACAAAAAGTTGCTGGCTGTCATTGGACCATGCAAGTGGAGTGGCCAAGTACGGTGTGGTTGTTGTTTCGATTGCGACAAGTTCATCGCCGTTGTGACTGTCGAAAATGTGGATCGAGCTTTGATGGCAGCAAGTGGCGATGCGCTCGCCATTTGGGGAGAATTTGATTCCATTGACTTCTTCATCATGTCCGAGTGGGCCGACGAGTTTCTCCCCCGTCCTCATGCTCCAAACACTCGCTGTCTTGTCTCTAGTCCCAGTGGCAAATGTGGTCGAATCTGGTGAAACATCGACTGCAAACACCTGGTTTCTGCCCTCCACCTTGATGGCCTTTGCATGCAGTTCCGCATCCCACACACTTGCGCCCTCGTGAGTGCCGCATACTACCCATTGGTGATCTCTTGACACAGAGATGGCAAACACATTCATTCCCGCTTGGTTTCCGACCTCCTGATTGTCTTCAAGTCGCCATCGTCGAATGCCATCGCCACTCCCACTCCAAAGATGCTTTCCATCAGACTGGAATGCGACTGCCCACACTTCATCAGAGTGACTGGTGTCAAGTACTATTGTTGGGTCTTGCTGGATTGTCAGCATTCAACGCTATCACTGTTCAGAGCTGCTACACACTGGTCTTTGTCGACAACATCCTCTGTGATGGTACACTGTCGTGGAGTTCTCGAGTGGAAGAAAAATGATTTCAGTTCAACTTGTGGTGCGCAAGGCTGCTCCATAAACACGTTTCATTATTCTCTATATGGGTCGCAACCGCCTCGTGTCTTTGGCGCTTGTTCTTACTCACATCAAACCCAGTGACCTCGTTGCGAAGACCGGACAAACGGTCAACGTCCGTCACATTTTGCTTTGTGGTTCTACCCTGAGAATTGACAGTGTTCATCATATCTTGACTCCATCACTCGTTTCACGACGGCTTTACAATCCACATCAAACGAGCAGTCTCACTCCAGAAGCATATTTACAACAATGTGGGAGACGAATGATCGTACCACCCGAACCTGAATCAACCGCATGTCGCATCTTCATACTTTTCCTTCCCAGGCAATTTTAAACTGCCATATCTTGATACTCTGATGGGTGACTGAGGTTGACAGCCGTTTTTAACAACTCTCGCTGTACCTCGCCTTTTTATACTGATGTCAAAGGTTAGTCCAAGGTTAGGGTTTTCTTTCAACCACTTTGACACACATTCCATAGACAACATCTCACTCATGGTACGTTCTGAACACTGGCTCATCGCTTGCCGCGTCCGTCTCACGGCATGCTCAGGGAGGTGGACCGCGTTACCCATACCCCAAACATGTATGGTCGCCAGCAGGTGTCGGGGGGGTAGATAGTTCTCACTACTGGCGTTAGTGACACCAACGGACAGGTGGATGGTGGACTCGTCCCGCGAATTGGGCAAGCAACACAGCGATCACCATGACTGGCATCCTTGCCATCGCATACGGCGTATGGTCTGTTGGCGCGGAACGAGAGGTGATGATCCGTTTTTCTAGTGCTCATCGTTCGCTTGCGGACAGACCCGGTACGTTCTTCCTGATCGTCCAATACCTTCCATGTTGGTACGAATAGTCGCCTTACTCCCTTGTTGTTCAAGGCTCATCTAGGAATTAGCGGGCAAAACAGTTTAGACAACAACAAAGCAAAGACGAGGCATGAATAGTGGAGACGCTTGCTTTCCCCTCGGTGTACCAATGGCTTCCGCCTGACTGATTCCATTACATTCCCATTCCAAGTGAGATTTGGCCAGAAGCCGTATCTATTCATTGTGCTCGTGACGGTCACGAGAACTACAATTTGTACGACCAACACCCCTCGGGTACACCACCTCAGATCAGTGTTTCATACGTCCGCCGTCATGGGCGCATTGTCGCTGTGAATTTCCCGACTCTTTGAATCTCACTTTTCGTAGCGTCGCAGCGCAGGACACAGGGATTACTGCTCGGATTATCGTATTCGCTATTGTAACCAGCGGAGGCGAACAGCGTGCTGGTTTCTGCGACAGCCTCGCCATGTCCGGAAGATGTTTGCAGGACAGATCAAGGCACATGTACAGAGGAAAGCGCCCTCGAGAAATGCAGATGCTACACGGAGCGCAGACGACGGGGCATAATCATCGGTAATACAAACATTCGAATCACCATTCAAAGGACCGACATCCTCGATTGCCAGCATTCGTCAATACCGCATAAGCCCCACCGCTACTTTTCGTCCCTCGTCGCAGCCCAAGGGTCCTGATTCAAACTTGACGTGTATCATCTCCCAATGGTTCCAGTCGAATCACCTCCGATTCATTCACGTCCCCTTCCACGACCTGATCTTGCCCAGGGGCGACATCTGTAAATGCAATCGCAGACACGGCGGCGTTTTGAGGCTGCGACAACGCATCGAATCCGCTCCCAGTGCCCTGCCAACGGTCACGAAGGTCACCATACAGCTCTCGCACGCTGATAATGAACCGAGGCATAATGGGGCACACAGATATGTAATAAAGCGTGGTCAGGAAGAGCGCCGAATTGTTGTTTAGTGTAGACACCTGTTCGAGCATGGTTGCGATGTTGAAAAAAATATTATCCTCGAAGTTGAGGGGAAACATTTGAGTGGACGGTTTCCCGCAAACGGTCGGAAACAAGACGGGTGGGAGAAAGTGATGGTGGCGAATGGAAACGAGAGAAGCAAGAGGTACGGGATGAAATAAAAAAATAGCGTCTCTCACGAATTGTTGCATGTACCGGTAGGGCCGCCACTGTTTAGTCGCTCTGTACATCTTGACTGACTCCTTCAAGGTTGGGACGACAGCGAGAACCAAAGGGGTAGTACTGAGAACAAAATGTGGGATCTCAACGTACGCGGAAAGTAGTGATGGCATGTTGTTCTATCAGAAACTGCAAAATGAGAAATACAGAAGTTGAATAACTGTGACTGGAGAGGGTGATGAACGACCCCGTGAGACACAGTGACGCATGTCGTTTAACTCGTGACATACCTGAGAGGTTGGTATTGGGATTGCTGTAAAACCAATGTAACAGATAACTGTCCGCACGGTACGGTCAACCCAAAACTATATGCCCGCCCGTTCGATCCAGGTGTAGGCCCGCCTTGGATACTTGTCCCGCGTGGGACTTGAGCACGGTCGTGGAGCCTTTGCGTTGACCATGCCCCTGGCCAGCCTCGCTGGCAGCCCTGTGCCGTTTTTTACGCTCGGAAGAGGAAGTCGGCTCATATTTGAGTGCTACCTAGTCTTTCGCGGGGATCATCGGTGGTGTCCACCGTGTCCCAGAAGCCAGTCAGGTGGTCCAAAGATGTGGTAAGTCGGGACCCGGTGTCATCGAAGAGAGGAAAGGTGCGGAATTGGAGCCAGGAGATGGTTTAGAGGCACAATGGTCCATTAGGTATGGGCTAGACGCGGGTGGGGGAAGCGATCAGATCATACGAGGGGCTCGCAATGAAAAACGACTTGTTTGTTGATCCCGGGGACCAGATGAGTGCGCTAGAATGTTGCGGACCAACTTTTGCGCGTGATGAAAGAGACAACGTTGACCGTCATACAAGCAGGCTAGTATTTGGAAGAAAGCGCGTTCGAGTACGATGAGGACACACGAGGAAAAGGCGTAATATACCAAAAGATCGTTCCACAAACAAGAATGTCGAATGGGATGAGTTTTACGAGAGAAGAGAGTTGACAGCGATTCCAGTCCAAGCAGCACGATAGATTCTGAGATAGGAGGGTTAGGGAGTGAATAGGATCAGAGCAGGAGATGGTCAAATCAATCGCTGTACCGGAGATTTCCGCAATCCAAGCGCGCACCTTCGTCACCAACGCCGATCAGCGCACGACCTCGCCGCTCAATCACACTGAGAAAAACTCACCGACTCCGATAATAGCGCGACACCATTGGCAGAGCTCACACGCAACCCCACCTATGTGCCAGCCATCAACTGGACCACAAACAGGCACAAAACGGGCGATTTCAGACTCGCTAAGTAGAGCGCAGAATTGACGCAGGCAGATGATGAACGTGCCGGTCCCCCCAAAATGGTCGAACCACAAGGTATGCGCCAAATTCCGACCTATACATACGTTCCTTTCACCCATTTGACTTCGTTTTACAGAAAATTGATTATGGCATGTGAGAGACGCTCCTGTTGCGGCTACAGAAGACCAAAATGCATATTACATAGTTGACTACGACTAACCTTAGTTGCAATAGCATCATGCGAGACACCAGCAATGACAGCGCACGCACGGCGAAATCAAGTCGGGGGATCTCAGGTAAGTGACAAAAGGCTAACCTATCATTGCTTCGAGCTCATGGGTATACAGCAAGTATGTGCGTATCGAAATCAGCTCAGGCGGCCTCAGGTAAGTCCCTCACATATACCCCGATGTATTACTCACAAATATAATGTATACAGCGAGTGCAGGCATGTCGAAATCAATGTGCGCAGCCTCACGTAAGTCCTTCGCATGTACCACGAAATATTACTAACCATGTTCGATAGTCGATGACGACGAATACAACTCGGCCGGCAATGGGCCGCAGCGGTCATGCTGCTTCAGGTAAGTCAAAATTACGACGTCAATGTTATATTAACTAGTTAATTATAGTGAGCATCATTGAGGACACCGATGAGGGCCCTGGCCTGGAATTTGATCAAGCCCAAGCCCTGGCTTTCAGGCCAGGCTCATCCATCATTAGGCCGATGAGATTAGAGACTTTGGGAGATGGCTCCACGGCACGGTCGCGTTTCCCCACTCGCCTGTGCTTGCACGCCCGATTCGCTCTTCCTTCCTCCTGACCTCCCCACTTGTCGTCGCCGTGCGAGCTCGTTTCCCCCGGCACATGGTCGGATCCCTTGGTCCGTGCGAGCCCATTCTGCTTGCGGTGCATTTTTCGGGTTGTAGCAAGTCTTCTCAACATCTTCGTAAGACGGATAACTCTTGGTTATACTCGCGCTCATGCTTTGTTGGTACTAGCAGTACCTTCGGACGGCCAACGTCACGTTACCGTCACCATGGGTAGACTGCATCACAGCCTTAGATAAGTCCCTCACATACCACGATATATAGTGTTTATTGTCCGACTCTCGTTATCCCAATTTCAGGTACCGTGTTCAGGTCCTTCACCGGAGACAAAATGAAAACTGGGCGGGAACCGTGGTGAGATTTTTTTTCGCGGTCGACGCCACATTGATTCCTGATCAGCAGCTCGTAGGCGAATTTGGGGGTGCTGGTGGCTGGGGCACGTGGGGTGTCTACAAGGACTCGTGTGAACCTGCATCCTCTAGCTTGAGCTACGAGGAACGGTGTTCCTAATAGCTCTGCGAGCGTGTACGGCGGAGCTCGAGCCCTGCGATCGGATAGGCGTTAGGCCTTGGTCAACATCGCCAGGGCAACTTAGTAAACTATCGACCGGGAAAAACCCAGCAGAGTCGGGGGCCAACGCCGCGGAACTGGAGAGATGCCCGGTAATGTCTCATCTTCACGTTTCCTTCTCTATTATTGCTATGAATGATCAATTAAATACTGTCCTACAATTCTAGCCTCCGTGTGTGAATAGACTTGGTTTATGACTATCGGGTGAATATCCTGGCAAGCTCGATCATGGACAGGCTTATCAGAGTTCATACTGATGTTGCGAGGTGACACGAAATTAAAGAACTGCACGATCAATGTCCGTATATTTGCGAATTACATCAAACGATTTGGATCAAGGTAAGTCATCGTGTGTGCCTGAACGATTACACAGCAACCACGCAGGAAGGGTGATGGCAAGGGTAGAGTACCTTGATCCTTGCTCATGCTGATCCACTGTAAGTATAACGATATAAGTCAAAGAAAAGTTACGCGCACCGTTACACGGACCCCCGCGGCCGAGGAGGTGTCAGATGGAACCTTCGTTGCAGGTGGTTGCGTCTAATAGGACGTGAGCTGTCGTGACGAGGCCTCATGACCAGTAAGAAACATACCGCGTCTGCTACCATTGGATCCGCAGCACGCTCTCCACTATGAGAGGCATCTTCGTTTGGATGTTTAGGAGCAGTAGTGGCCTTGGCAGGAGGTTTAGGCTGTAGTATCTGATGAGTTCCTGTATACAAATCCGAGAAATAGTAACGAACCTGTCGGTTTCTGGCATATCCTGTAGTCGTTCGCTAATATGAAATGTTAGATACTGCACATCCGATCGTCTAGGCAAGGAAGAATACTCACTCGCTTACGTTTACCCGCAGCCATCCACGAAGGGCCCTCGGTTGT